>JAAIFI010000323.1:0-35660 GCA_011032875.1 Phlebia tremellosa
TTATCACTAGATCTTGTTACTCTTAGCGTGTTATTTCCGTCGTGCTCGCATTACGGAAATCCTTGAAACTCTCGCCATCCTCAATCTTTATTCACTCATAAGATTAAGGTGATATATTTCATCTCTCTGCTTGGTATAACTAACTATCGAATCTAGGGTCGATTGCCATCCAGAAATCGACAAATCGCAACAGGTGCCAGCTGGCAGTCGCCGAGAGTGTTGCCAAACTTGGCAGAGAGGTGGAGGATTGATAGGCACCTGTTCAAACAACGCGTGGATGGGGCGGGACGACGAGCAGACAGTGCCAGAGGCCATGGGAATTGCTCTCAGAGGCTAGTGCCAGGCTAGTGTCAAGACTCTTATCAGGATTTAGCAACATAACGGTCAAATTACGGTAAGTGCCCCATAAGATTACGGTCATGTACTTAAATTACGGCTAAGGAATAAAAGTGCGAAAGGGTCGCCATAGTTATCCAGACGCTAAACGCAGTGGAGATTCTTGCTCACTAGAGAGAGCTACACCCTTGAAACTCTGCCATTGGGTGTCTTCACCCTGCCTTATAAGGTCAAGCTCAAGGTAATTGCTGATCGTATGCACATGACGATTACACAAACGTTCAGCAAGTGATCTTGGTTCAACATTTGTCCATTCGCATACTGAGCTCTGCTGATCCTCCTTCATCCAAACATGCCCCAGGACACAAGAAACAGCAAGACCCAAATTATTATCCGGAGCTGCGCTGACTCTGAGACCTCGTTAATGACAGGCGCCAGTCCTGCTGACAGTTAACGCTTCAGTTGGAATACAAGGATTCTGAGATCGTTCAGTACATAAATCTTGCTATAGAACAATGTCAACACACCTTTGTTGTGCCTCTGTCCACCACAGTTTTGTATCTGCATCCAGTTGGGTCAGTCTGTCGTCCTCCGCTACGAGGCACTCATTAAGTGGCTGCAATAGAGCGTCTTCATCAATGTCCCGTAAGATTCTAATGCTTTCTACCCCTGAACTCCTACTGAGTGTGACGTAAACATTGAACAGCGTGATGTGACTGTTGGGAGGTTTTGCTAGATCGACAACAACATATTTGATTGTCTGCCCTTGGGCACAGCAATTGGTGAACGCGTAGGCTTCCGTCATTGGTAGCTGTCTTCGTTTGACTGATTTTTTTGCTGTTGTAAACGTTGCTTCCTGCTGGACATCTATAGTGAAAGTTGTCTGCACCAGTTCAATGGGGATGACAGACGGTTCTAGTCCAGGAAGAGGATGCACTCGTGTCCTGTCAAGCTTCATGAAGACACATGCTGGTGGATATTGCAGTATTACGTCTGCTGCCTTCACTGATTCCGCCTCATAGATGCGGCTGCTTGACTGGCTTGTCAAGCCAATGCACTTGTCGACTGTGCCGCCATGCTATGCACGACCTCGTCAAGCAGCAGTCCACCAAATCCTTGCTTGAAGACCTTGTCTACAAACTTTGCCTTCTGTCTTCTCAGCCGTTGTGAATAGCCATGCTTGAGATCTCCAAGAGCATGTTCAATTTCTGATATAGTCAAGTTGTAAAGAACATATTTGATTTCAGGATTGTCAGCCATGGTGACGGTAAGCTGTCTTGCGCTTCAAACCTCCTAACAACTCATGACCGCACATTTGTAACTCAAATTGAATTCACCATTAAATAGGGACTGCTCCATCGTGCGTCAGGCTCCCTCTGTCATCCCCTTTCTGCCACCATGCAAATTGACCTTGAGTTTGTTGTTAAAACCCTCAGATCTGACAACTTTTACCTTGGTTCTCCGGGATTATTCAACTGTCTGCTTTGGCACCCTTCTCCCTTAAGATTCAACAGCTTTCAGCTTTGTATCAAACCCCTATCCGATGACAACAATATAACTCTATAACCTGCAGTCCTTTGATGGGTTGGCCAAGTTTCTGGCAAAAATTACAAGCTCATTCTGTGTGGTGGATATCACAAAGGATTTACCACTGAGCTTCACTCGGTTCGCACGTCCGCTGTAATCATGTCCCCGTGAAGCTCAGTCCTCACTCCGTTATGGAATGACATCATCAAGGGCACACAAGCCCTTTAGCTATCGAAGGTCGCATCCCCTGACCAAATTCAAAATGCTTTTTTGGTCAAGGCTGAGCATGCAGATAAACCTGCAGCGCTCAGGGTCTGTCATGAACTGTTTGTGGTGCGTATGTCACTTTATATTTTCTGATCTGATACTGACAGCACAATATAGAGTGCTGAAGACTCTCAGTCTGCAGATGTCAGTGAGCATGACTCTGATGACGCTCATTTGGCTCATTCCAACTTGATCTGAACCAATGAAGGTCAGCATCTATTTTCTCCCTCCTTTGTCTCTTCTCTTACGGCCACATTCCTGCAGCCCGGTCCCAGTGGAGTCTCGAAATGTGGCCCGTGCACTCAGCAGAAGGCTGGACTGCACTTGAGAAGCTCTTGGAGAAGGGAGAATATGTTTCCAACCCTCTTAATGCTCGCAACAGTGCTGGTGTCACCATTCCTCCTGCACACTGGGAGCGTAATCTAAAAGGAGCGGACATACTAATTGAGGCGACACTCTTATATCACTTCATTGGTAAAGGTGACACCCGCAAGGACAATTTCTACGCGGACATCTCTTCAATTCGTGTTCTGAGACCTCCTCGAGCCATCCTCAATCCCAGAGACCTCAAGCATCTACGCAACAAACCGCTGCCTCTTCATTCATCCATCGACACTTCCAGTTCCCAAACTCAAAGCTCCTCAAGTGCGACCAAGTGTCCCATCGATGAGCCTGAGGCTCTTGCGCAGCTGCTCACCAAACGTGTCGAAAGAGATATCACCAAGGAGAGCGATGCAGAGAAGATAGTCGATAGCTTCGCTGAGAAGGTTGCTGGCAAGGGAAGAGACAAGGGGAAAGGTAAAGTCTGATTTTGTACCATTTGATGCCGCTTCGCTATGTTACCGCTAGGTTGTACTTGTATCATCTGTCCGTTATTTTCTCTGCTGATTCACTATCCTACCGTAATATTGTATTCTGCTTCACTATCTTATCCCGATGTTGTATTTGTATTGTCCGTCAACTGTTATTTCCTTTGATTACAATCGAGCTCCTTCTCCTGTATTGACTTATCATCGTTTTGGATGCACCTTTTTGAGAAAACTTTACATACGGTACTCACGACACATAACCACAGCACTGCCACGCCCTTGAACTTCCATCATAAGCTGGTAAATCTGACCGTTAACCTTCACATAAAAAGGGTGTGAATTTCCCGTGAGCGCATATCGCTGCAGAATCATAAATACCTCATCTAACCGATTTATGCTGCGCGTGAAGCTCACCATCATACACAGCTGCCACAGATCGTCCTTCTTGATCAATACAACTGCTTGAGAGAACATGAGATGGGTGCGAGTGACAACTGACAACTCCTCCTGTCCCCTGACGGTCTTACTCATCCTCATGTCCGTCATGCGATCGCTCTGCAATTTCGCTCACTGAATTCAAGTCTACTAAGGATCAATACCACACTAAATGGGAAGAATGTATTGAATGGCGCACTTAGAAACCAATATCCCCTGCGCGTATCCCTTGTGCGTATCCTTGCCATCCGCCCCCTCCCCGCCGTCGACCCGTATAACTCCGTCTCTCCTCGGGCGTTAATGTTCCATACGCCGCTGGCAAGCGCCCTCACCGGCGAGACGGCCCTTCGAGTCGAACCCCTGGTGTGGGGTTACGGGATGTCCGCGAGGGACACCATGGGATAACCTTGCAGCATGTGCCGCAAACACACGCAGGCAGGTTTGTAGTGCATGTAGAACGTAGTAAGGGAGCGCAGGCCGCGCCAGGGGAGATCCACAGGTATACAGGTTATCTACCCTTCTTTACACCCTAGTTGACCTCACCCAGTAAATAACCGTAAATTACGACAATTTACTATGTAATTTACGTTCGGTAAATTACCTATACCTTTTCTACTCAACACTACCTCCGACACTGTTTGATGCCGTACTGAAGGGTGTATTGGCCGCACAGCAGCCCTATCAGACTGCCATAGAAGCACTATACGGCGCTGTTGGCGTAGAATCATAGGAGCGGAACCCCCTCGTTGTGTATACCGATGGTTCATGTCTGAATCCAGGAAGCAAAACAGCGCGGGAGGCGAGTGAGGGCGCGTCGAGCCAACGTCGAGCTGACCTGAGACTGAAACGGACGACTTACGGTAGCTGGTGGCGGCTCCCACCAAATTGATTTCTCACTGGGGTTGATGTTTGAATCACTATGGTATGCTCGATTTTGTTACACGGTCTATTGACATAATTGAATCATCCAAGTCACCATTCGCATAAAAAGGATAGGGCAACGCAAACTGCAGTCCGACAACACGAACATAATGAAGAAAACAGCATCAAACAGAGCATAGAGCAGTTGAAGAGAGGATGCAACAGAAGTCTAGTGAATGAAACGTACGAACGAGGACGGCGACGGTAGCGAGTGGGAGCACCCCAATCCACGCTTATGCATCCTCCACTTTCATCCGCTCTTCACCCGCACTGGCATTATTCGCCTCCGCTGCATCGACCGCTTCAAGCAGTTCGGCGTCCGCATCCGCGTCAGCCTCTGCGTCGATTTCTGCATCTGCATCAACATCAGCCTCTGCGTCCGCGTCTGCGTCTGCATCCGCGTCAACATCCATCGCCGTACCCTTCGACCTGGCGCCAACTGCGCTAGGAGATTCGTCCGCTCCCCGAGGAGACTCGCGTCGAGGGTGTGGCGAACCGTTCGCAGGATGTAGAGGCGAAACACTCCCGGACGTCCTTCTGACGTGACCGTTTGTTGAGCTCTGCGAGCGAGACGCGATAGGCTCGGGACTGTCAACATGCGCATTTGACTTGCGCGTAACGACGCGTTCGACCTCATTCGAGGAATCTTCGCCATCATTGGCTGAAAGGCCGCCGCTACCACCTGGAAGTGTTGCGATGTAAGGGGGGGTAGGTGGTCTCGAACGGTTGCCGGCTCTAGAAGGTACGGCATTGGAGGGCGGGGAGGCGGGTCTTGTGCGCGGCTCTTCGCGTTCGTGTCTCGCATACGAATTGTTCTGGATGATATGAGTGCCACTAGGCCCCAAGGCACGGCCACTAGATATATGACTGGAGGGAAGTGTGTCCGACCGATGAATTGAACGCTCGGAGCTCTGCTGGCTAAGATGCTGTGAGTTTCGTCCGTTTGTCGGGGGGTGCTGCATGGCCGCGGCAGACGGATGCACGGCTGTGGGGGTATTGTGCACTGGACCCTGCAGATGCTGGCTATCAAGCGTCCCGCGACGCTCGACTCGTTTCATTTTCTTCCGACACCTATGGGTGAGATTCAAAATCAGTATGATTCTCAAAACCGACGACGATGCACGGACCTATCGCACACCGTACCCGGACCCTCAGGTCCAGGACCCCACTTTTCGACGCACTTGCCGTCCTTGTACCGGCCAGGCAGTCCGCATTGGCGACAGATACGTTGCCCTTGCGCATTAGTGCCCGGGTATCCTCCACCACCTAGACTCATGCTGCCGATCATGCCAGTAGATGGCGCTTCGTGATAATATGTTAGATGAGATATGGCGTGAGACATGTGACTGAGCTTACTCTTCTTTTGTGGCGCACCTGTGACCGGGGGCGCAAAGATGTGTGTCTGGTATGTTTGAACTTGTCCGCCTTGGTGGACGGCTGAATTGCCAGGGACCCCCGGGCCAGACGGAACGCCCCCCGTAGGAATAACGACAGCATTCGACAAGGAAGCTGATGGGTGAAGCGATTGGTGGGCAGAAGACGAGCCGCGGGAACGAGAGTGATGCTGGGGAACAGCAAGATACTCGCCGCGCTCATTTGACGGCGAACGATATCGCACACGCGACGAAGGATGCGGGTTGGGGGAGAGGTGCTGAGTCGGATGGGGGCCTAGAGGATGGCGCATCGGCTGTGCGTTCGGGATGCCGTTCCCGTCGTCACCCGTCGTCGCTTCAATGAGCATGTCGTCGAGGCTCGCAGAGCTCGCGCGGCTACGAGAACGGGATTTGGACCGCGAAACAGATCGATGCTCGCGTCGACCGCGGTGAGGGTGGCGAGAACTTTGTCCTGCTGCGTCAGTGTAGCGAATTTGTACGCCCTCCTCGCGCTGACGATGACGCCCGATGTGTGGCGGATGAGAGTAAGCGGTGCCAGCAGGAGGCATTGCCGGCTGTGGAGAATGCTCGATTTGCCCATTCTGATACATGAGACGTGGAGAATTGTTGGGCTACGTACGGGTCAGACAACATAGAGGACGCCTGAGAGTTCGTACTCACAGATTGGCTATATGGACGACTCGGAGGAAGTTGCATGTCCCGCTCGTATTCGCGGTCACTGCGCATGCGTTTGGACGGTGGTGGTCCGCCCGGTCCAGTAAGGTGCGAATAGGAGCCGTCCAGACTGCCTGCCCGCGGACGGACTCTCGAGTTCTGGCTGGCGGGGGGCGGCACAGGCATAGACCCATATTGTTGAGCAGAAAGTGGCACACCAGAACGAGAGGTGGGGACAGAAGTGCGTACAGATAAATGTGGTGATGGCCTAGGAGCGCGAGAGTCGCGAGCAGCTTGCTGAGACAAAGCGGCCGCCACCGGCAGACCCTCCCTGTCACCGACGACAACGAGGTCACCGCCTCTTTTGTTCATGAGGAGGGAAAAGCGGGCACGCGCCTCTGTCGCTTCCACGGCCTTTTCGTAGAGAAAGTGGTCGAGCTCTGCCCAGCCCTCCTGCAAACAATTTATTCGCGCCGTGAGCTCATCGCGCTCGACAAGAAAGTGCTCGGCGCGAGCTTCACAATCTAGGACAACTGAGCGAGCGGTGGCCTCGTCAAATTGGCCGTTCGCAGGAGTAGAATTACCGGAACCGGAGGGGTTGGGGGAGCCTCCAGTGGCAGAGAACTTCTGAAAGCTAGAGACGAGACGTTCAGCCTTCTCCGCCCGACGCTTGACGGAGGCGAGCTCGCGTCTAAGGTTTTCGTTCTCCTGGAGGCTGTTGCTGAGCAAAGACGCGAGCTGGGCGGGGGAGTCTGCGCCTAGGGTAGCATGGCTGAGGGACGCGACGACGGGGGTGCCGAGCTCAGGAGGAGACCGGACGGCGGCCTGGGGCGGGGGCTGGGGCGAGACAGACATGGTAAAGATGCGGATACGACGAGGTGGGTGTGCGAGACGACGAGGTCGCCACTGGAGACGACGGGGAAAGGGCCGCGGTCGCTGTCGGGGAGGGTGGCGGTCGGATGGAAGGAAAAGGAGAGGGGGCGCGAGGGGGCGGGGCATTTTTGAAGGGGCCGAGGAGGGGCCTTGATATGCAGTCCCAAAAAGGAAGCTGCATGCAGCCGCACGGACAGTCGCCAGCCCGGCTGCCGTCAGCGCACCTCCCGAGCTTCTGCTTTAGGCACCGTGCGGACCTTTGGCACCCTGTCAGACCCCCGACCCGGTCTCTCCAGTCCCGTGGGCGCTCCCCCTCCGCATTCGCTCGCCGCCGGCGCTCGATCGTTCGCGCTCCCGAGCTGGCCCCCCGATCACCGTCCCCGACAACCCGCCTTGGCCCCGCCCCGATTAAAAGTACCACTAGGCTGCTGTCTCACCTTGGCTCTGGCGCCGTTCATCGCTGGCCACATCTCATCCGGTCTCTGCCTCTGCTCACTCCCAGTTCTACTCGCGCTCGGCTCTCTGCCCTAGCCAACGTCCGCCACCTCCCAACTGTCCACCCACATACAGCCAGACTAGCGACAGCGCCACGATAGAGCAATGACGATCCATAGAATTCTTCCACCACCGTTCTGATACACGAGTCTGAGGCCACCTTCGGTCATCCGTCCAAAATGACCGCCACGCTGCTCTTCATGCCGCTTACCTTCGCCTTCGGCCGCGCTCCCTCTGAGACTGCCATCTTGTCGCCTTCTCCACGCACTGCACCATATACGATGTAGCGTCTCGCGGTCATCCAGGCGTTGTTTCCGCCCCGAAATTTTCAACCGCGCGCGCCCTGTTCAAGGTCATCGGTAAAGTCAGCTCTGAATCGTACATCCTTTGCCGTACACTCATGCGACTGCTTGTCTCGGGCGATCGCGCAGATTGCGTTGGTCGTGTTCAGGTGGGCTACGTATTGTCCCCATCCGCGTCGACCCCGCTCATCTTGAAGGCGTTTGTTTTGCGTCCGTATCCTCCGCATCGTTCGGACCAAAGACTTACAAACCGCGCCATCGAACCATGCTATGATTGTCTCGACTTCCCAGGTGGTCAGAATGACGGCTCAGTGTTGCGGTGTTTTCTGGCACGCTTCTGTGAAGCTTCGCTCTCTCCGTGCTACATGGTTCCGAATTCATTTTTGCAGTGCGTCACGGACATAATCAGTCGCATGTGACGCGAACGCAGGCAGGCGTTGTCTCTCTCTGGTCAGTCATATCTGCACGAGCGTTGCGCTTTCTCTCACACGTCTGGTCCGTAGAAGCCCACCTTCCATGCAGCTGAACCCTCCTGTCATCTGCCTGGAAACGAGGCGAGCCACGCTGCGCCTTGCCATCCGCCTTCCTTGCTGCGAAGCTTCTCAGGAGCTCACAGTTCGGTACCTGTGCCCTGCCATCCTGTAAGCCACCCGCACATCAGACCGCCGCCATCTTTCCCTCAAGGAGATAAGCCTCTTGCCAGCATCAGATGGACGCGACAGGTATGGACAAATTGCATCGTGTTCCGCGTGCGTACCGTGTGCGCTGACCGCCACCAACTTGGACCAGCAGCTGATTTCAATGCATTCGGGAGGCGCCGCTCAAGGTTCGGCCCGCCGATCGGTGTTCGGGGTCTCGCTACATCTGTATATCGGGAACGCGCCCGTTTCCTCCCTGGCCCCTGATGCGCGGGCAGGCCTGCGGAGGCTTGCACACGCTTGCTCAGGGCACCGCGCTCAATGCTGGATCCGGTTTCGGCTCTAGCTGTCTAGCAAAATATGTTCTTCCACCGAGCCCAGTCTCACGCCCCCCGCCCACGTGTCTTCTATTGGAAGAGTCGGCCTCCGCAGGCTGTGATGACCAACTTTTACGTACTGCACGCTTGGGCTACCTGTGCCGATGCTCGTCCGCCGTTTGGCGTGAGACAAGACCGACAAACACTCTTCTATAGCAGGCCAAGCGCAGGAACGCTGACATCGCTTCACATCCCGCTCGTATTGGAGGCGTTGCTGGCAGCTGCGCTCCCACCTCGAAGCCCTCTCAAGCTGTTCAACCACCTGCGCCTCGACGCTGCATTTCAACATGTCTCCGTATTCCATCTGTCTGCGCTCACACCGCAGTGTATCACCTTTGCGGGCCCCCTACGCAGTGTACTCAACTCCCGACGCTTATCTTTGGGCGCGGAGTTACCTCTGATCAGTGCCACAGATATTACACATTCTAGGCTGTGAACACTCCCGTTCATCCTCAACGGGGCGCCATAAGATTATCGATGAGATAGGGCGGAGGCGTAACTGCCCGACAGGCAATGTGAGCGAGCAGCCATCATCTGCATCCGCACGCTTCCAATGGGCTGCGCCTGACCATGGCTTGGGAATGCAGTGCATCCCGTACAAACTCATCTCGACCCCCATCGGACGGGCCAACACCGCCCATCACAACGCCTTTACAACGAGGCAGCTTGTCATGTGTCTTTCCCTCCTGTATTGGACGCGTTATCCCGACGTTCGTCAATCGGGAATCCCTCTAGCCTCCCGTCAATGATTGATTTGGTGTTCCCTGGCGCTTCTTTCACTCTACAGCGCATTCACGTCACATATATCTACTATCTCCCCTCCGGTCCCGTGCACCGATAGCGCCACCGATGGCAGCCCGTCTCTCCCACCGTGTCCACTCTCTTGCGCGTTCAGTGAAAGCAAGTCCGGATAGGGCGATGCTGTACGTCTAGGGCATTATTGATGTTGAGCCTACTTGGGTCGTTCACGCCTTGTAATACCTCCCATTTTTCGTTATCAAAACTTGCATCCCGTTCAGTGAACAAATCGTGTCTACGTGGAGTTTGGCCGTTAAGACGGCTGAACGATATAGCAAAGCTGAGCGTTGGTGCGATTCATGGTACTAAATAAACTCCTTGTATGACATCCTGATAACTCTTCCTAGCTCACCGTACGGGCCGCTCTGTGTTGCCTTTGACATACACGCGATACACATGCGCGAACCTTGCATCTACCTTCATTCTGCAATTCAGTCTAGGCTTTGTGCCAGTGCCCTTCCCATCCATGACCTCACAGCCGAAGCAGAGCAGATATGTTGTATGTCCGGTCAGCGGTTCAGCTCTTGCGAAGCGTCTTCTGATGCTTTCCTGCCAGGACCTGCGAGCTTTTCTTCCGGCCGACCGGACAGACGGCGTTTTGCACCCTGAAGGACCATATCCTCAGATAGAGCATGTACACCTCGCGTTGTAAACGCTGCGCAGGCGTGTCTAACCGTCCTGCGTGTCTGGAGCGAGTTTGTCTCTCCGCACATAGCGAGCCCTCTAAATTTGCAGAGTACTGAGATGAAGAAGCCTGTACTCCAGTGGCTTGTCAGTCCTTCGACTTAGTTCAACAGCATGCAAGGTACGGAGACCGTTGTACGGTTCGCATGTGCCGCATGCCTGCGCGACGCGGGCGCGCAGGTCACAAAGCCGGGTCCATCAACAACACGAGAGCGTACCAGCACGGCTTCTGATTCCGTTTCGCCATCAGCCGGATGACTTCGTCCTGTCTCAACGTGTTTGTTCTGTGGATTAAGTTCCCTAACAGAATTTACCGCTGAGCACAGGCATGAATTTACAGATGAGTCAGGTGTGGGATTCCTAGACTTGTCGTCGCCCTGTACTCACGCTTTCCTCCCCCACTTAACAGCCCATACATCCAAGTGAAGAGCTAGCATCTATAATCGAAGCCGCAACAAAGCAATCTGTCTTTCTTGTCTTGTGTCATCTTTAATACTGCACCATGCACCTCCCTGTCAGACATCTTCTCGCAAATTGAGTGTTCACGGTTTGACTGCAGATAATTTGCTCTATTCGACGCTACTCCACTTCAGGGACCCAGGCCACTCTAATATGCCTGCATTCGCTGTATCCAGCAAGGCCTGACATAAAATTCTCTGAATTGGATTGCGCAGGTTCATCTCGTGTACCGGAACGTCCGAACATCACTGCAGTATTCATGCATCTGGGACGGTCCTGGTGACAGTGGTACGCATGGGATTGTCTAACACGAAGGGTCCGACATAGCTGATCACTCGGTGGTCTTTGTTTCAATAGATGCCTTATCTGAATTTCCTGTGCATCGTCCGTAAGACCAGTCACAAGTCGACGATATCGCGCGCAATATTGTCCCTGGTGTATAGAGACCTCTGTTGATCGGTCGTCGCGTTGTAAAACGGCTACCAGGGGCCGTCAAGAACCGTGAGCATACGCCTGGAGCTCTCACTGCGCCAGTGGCGAATTTATTTCTTCCCGCTGACTGACATGAACATCACGCTCGATGTATTCACGCGGTAAGATCCCTCTCCGTCCTGCATTTTAGTCTTACAACATGCTCGCCCTGATGTCCTCGAAGACGGTATTTGATGTCTTAGGTCCAATGGGCTATTGAACGTTGAACGTTCAATGTTTACGCTTTTGCGGAATATGTCTGTGGATGGTATTGGCACGGTCTGGAGCACGCAATGTGGGGTATTTCGTGGCATTGGTGTATCAACGATACATTATGGACATCGTTTCGATCATTGCTTTGTCTCCTTCAATGCGGGTGATTGTCGATCGGTTGTAGCGATGTTGTGTACTAACCGGTACCTGCAAGGACAAAGCTATGCAGGAGGTGCGATGCGCTACACCTTCCTCCTCGACACATCGTCTTGTTGCCCTGCTCAGTGCCGGTGCGCCGCGCCCGATAGGTATCGGCAGGTCAGATGCTCTCCGACGTTGTTCGTCAACCTCTGACGAGTCGGACAATCATACTATCGTTTGCAACGACTTGCTATCGAGTCCTATCATTGTGCCGTAGCAGATCGTAGCAGTCAATATATTTCGCGTGGACCATGCATTCTCGTCACCGCGATAAAAGTAAATCTCCGGGATGAGCAGAGACGGGCCGGCGGGGGGATCGCGCTTGAACTCCGGTATGTTTGTGATGACTCTCAATGGCCTTGCACGATCCATGTCGGTGCTGGGCCCAGGTGTTGAGATACGATTCGCCTGTCTCTCGTATTTTTTGGGGGTGAAATTTCCCCGCAAAACAGATGTAGATGCCCAAAGAGCGGCGACGGAGCCATGGAGGCGAGGGGTGCCCAAATGGGAAGTGTGGGCCAAGTGCCCGCGGAATGTGACTCGGTCGGAGCGGGCGCGTTGGGTGAGCTTGCGCTCAGCCGTCCTCTCCTCTCTTACCTCGACGGCTCGACGACAGCATCCAATCTCACCGTCTTGTTCTCAACTTATTCTCGACTGCTTCCGTATTCTTTCTTGCTCTCTATTTGTGTTCCTGTCATATTGGTCTCGCATTAACTTTCGAGGCCTCCCCGTACACTCACAACATCTCTTTGTATCTTCACGACTCCTCTATCGCTACATTCGCAGCTAGTTTAATGCCCGCTAAGAACAAGAGAAATGGTCTCTCTCACAAGCAACGCAATGAAGCAAACCCCGTCGCATATACTAGTTCATTACTGTCTCAGCTCAACGATACATCCGCTACCTCCGCCGCCTCTTCTCCTCGCGAACATACGCTCGCATTTAATCCTGATTTTGACACCTCCTCTACCGATCCAGAACCTCAGGTTATACGGGAAACCATGTCAGATCACCCCGACTTCCCCGATGGCCCTCTACGGTGTACAGAGGGCGGCCCTCGGTACAGGGGTGAAGACGAGCCAGTCGATACCAGCAACCCTGCATCGCCTCCTTCTCAACTACCACACGAGTTGATAGTCGAAGAGGAGAATGTGCGGATGCATGTCTTAGACCCTCAAGGGTACGGGCATGTTCGTTCACCGATCCTTGCTCGGTGAGTGTCACTTTATGCGACCTGATCCATCACCTGCCCGGGCGTTGTCCACCTTCGTTGTACCAACGCGATTTCGAGGTCTCTACCAGAGGACACACTGCCGCTACTATGCCCGGGGTACTTTGATGTCCTGCTATTAGCGCGAACTGCGTGGGTCAAGCGTGTCTAGTACGCTAGGAGTCACTTCTCTTGTTTTAGACTTGCCCCTGTTTCCCGATATCCAACACGCATTAGACGCAATCTATCTGCGTGTTCGGTAAATGCGTTGGGCAGACGCGTTGTCAACGATCCGCGCTGTACTTCTCTTTGATCATTCATCTTGTATATCGCACTTTGACACCAGTATGTAACTCAATGCGGATCTCTTACAGGGAACCATCGACTCTCGAATCATTCTCTCGGGCTCTTCGTGCTTACGTTCCATCTTCTATAACAATACCCTCAGCGGTGCCAACACCTCCACTTGTCTCCAGACCTGTCTCCTTCGGCAGCTTCCTCAAGCCATCAAGAGCGAGTTCCTCATCTGCCCATCGCCGAGGCTCCGACTTGGATGGCACTGGATGGAAGCGTCGTGGAAGTGACGCGAGCTTGGATCATAAGCGAACGATGATTTGGGCAGAGAAGAGCTGGGCTGCAGAAGAAGTTGATCAGGCCGTGTTCAATCTGGACGAAGATCATGAACAAGACCGATTATCGACGCTCAGACCCACTCCGACCACCTATCCAACCACAGATCTTGGCGAAGAGATTGTCTGTGCTACTTTTGGGATGGTCGTGGATAAGAATGTACCAAGGTGAACTGGGCAATCTAGCTGCTCGCGTCATCTAACACCTCTTCTTTCAGGCGTTTGATGATGCTCGGATATCAAACTGGTTTGCAGATATGGGATTGTAGCAACTTAGGGTCTGTGTGCGAGGTCTTAAACCTCACAGAACAGAATGCTGTTGAGGCCATTGGAGTACTTCCGGACCCTAATCCCGACCTAGATGATGCATTCCGGGGGCATCGTCCGCTGATTGGCTTCCTGTGAGTTCATTTTTTCTACGACATATCTCTGGGCATGCATACTCACGGCCGCTAATATTCATCCAGTTCAAGAGCCGGTAACAGGACACTGGTCATCTACTCTTTGCGGACACATGAGGTCATCAAGACGCTTAATCCACCGTCGTTGGTTTCGTTCTCGGCTTCTACAGACTTCATCATTCTGGTACGGACGTCTTTGATCTCGTTACTTCCCCCATATGGTGTTAATGATCGTTACAGAGCACCTCAGAACCTGCTTCTCTGCATATTCTATCGTCGCGGACGCTCCGCACCTTGTATACTCTTCCTACAGCTGTTCTTACGCCTTTTGCACACCCATCACCTTCAACGGACATTCATACTTCTGTATCATTATCAACTGTAGAGCATGACGGTGGCTCAAGTCTTTCTTCAGACATCGCCGCGATCCCCAAACCAATTTACGCCTTATCACACCGTCTTCTTGCATATGCAGCCGCACCTCTCCATCATAGATCGCCCACTCTTTCTTCTTCAAGAACGCCTCGCACGGCTCCACACAGCGTGTTAGACGATGGCAACCTGAAGTTCCCTTTGACCCAAGCGGAGTTGGGCATGGCAGCTTTGAGAGTCGGTGGCACCCTTTTCAGCGGCATGAAGGCTATCGGAGGAAGAGCCTATTCTGCCGCCCGTGCAGGCGTTTCTGCCGCCATGTCTGCCGATTATGGCAGCTCAGCGACTGTAACCCCAGCCCCTGGCACGTTCTTTTCAAGGAGTGCGCCAGAGGCTTCCACGCGAGGCCGCGAGCGACGTTCCTCGACACCGTCGGACGCTGGAAGCCAGAACGGTTCCGCTGCTGGGGATCTCCCACAACTCATCTCACCCCCTGACCATCCTACAACCAAGGATGGCAGTTACTACGTCGCTGTGCTAGATCTCGAGCCTTTGTGTTCTAACGCGTCAACTCCGTCCACACCAGTCGTTCTTTCTCAATACATGGTGTCGAAGCATCAACCAATCTCCGAGCTCACATTCTCGGAGGATGGAACATCTCTCGCTGTTGCGTTGAAGGACGGGCGGGCGATGAGAGTCTATCGCCTTCGACCTTCACCGAAGGAATTCAGAAATCAGGCAGCTGCAGAAGACAAGACTTCTTACGACGACAACGAATCTCCTCCACCGTGGCACATTTACGATCTGCGGCGCGGGCGTACACCTGCCATCGTGGAACACGTGAGCTGGGCTCATGATGCACGCTGGCTAGGCGTATGCACTCGGAAGCGTACTGTTCATATCTTCGCTCTGAACCCGTATGGCGGCCCAACGGATGAGGCTAGCCATGTGAAAGGCAAAGTGATGAATGTAGGGGAGATGGTAAGTCGTCATGAATGTGCTCGTGTTCCTGCCCTGATGACCACTCTCTGCATAGCAGCCATTGTCCACCGAATTGTCGCCGTTGGTGAGGTTGCGCGCTTTGAAGACGCAGCCGAACGACAAATTTTCTCCATCGACCGTGTTTACTTTCCTCCCTTCCAGTACGACTTTGCCATCGTCTTTGATGCCACCCTCTGGGTTGTCATCACATCCGATACTATCATCATCTTCTTCAGCACCATCAACTTCCCCTGGGCAATACTCTGAGTCCACTGCAAATTATCAGGATGTCTTGATCTTCGATCCTTGCGATGGTACATTGTCGCTTCGACGAGTCGTTGTGTCAAGACGCTCCATAGATGATCTTGCCACCATTCGTGCTGTTCCTGCGGCGGCCACAAGTATCTCCTTACCCGGAGTTGGTGGCATCGGTCGTCTTGCTACACTACCCTCTAATCCAGTAATTCCGGCACGGCAACCTTCCGCGCTTTCTCAGATGATGGAGAGGCCTGAGCTACTCGGACAGGATTCCGTTGTAGCCATTTGGTCATTGAGGCGACATTTGACTTGGCCACAGATCAAACGACCTTTCCAAGCAAGGGCATCGCACGGGTCCGCAAGATACGTCGCCAAATCAGAGTAAGTATAACTTTTCACACTGGGTATACATCGACTGATACCCGTTTCAGCTGGTTATCTCAAGCCGAGCTATCAACCTTTTCACACTCAAGGAAGATTGTTCCCAAATCAATATACCTTGCCCATCAATTTTCTTTCTACTACTTCAACGAAGACTATCACGCGCTTTTGCGGAGCCGCCGTTTTGATGTGCCAGCTCAGAAGGTTGACGTCCGACGTCAGGTCTCAGTCAGCGCATTGGGTACAGCAATGAGCGAGTCTTTCATCTCTGGTTCCTCGGTCCCTTCGCAGAGCGGCGCTGGCGGTTCATCCTTCGATGAACCTTTGGCTTCAGCGTTGTCTGCAGAGTTACGATACTCCAATCCCTCCCCTCCCGTTCTCCCGATGTACCCGAACGGTCCCGCTTCGCGATCCTCGAGTCGGACAGCAATTCCAATCCGCGTCGCTGCGGGGCTCAGTGACGGAATGTCGGAAGGCTTGGGTCGTCTACGGCGGGAGATTGGCAAAGTCAGGTCTCCCAAGCATACTGCACGGATTGGTATCTCAAGTTCCGTTCCTCTCGAATTCGACGAAGAGGACGAGGATTTCCTCGGCCTCGATCCGCCCTCAGATATCATCGTTCGCTCTACCTCTCATGAGGGGAGAACCCCGTCCACATCCTCGACTGACATGGTGCCTCCGTCTGTCGAGCGTGAGGACGATGATATATGGCAGGGCTGGGAAGCCGAGGACAAACAAGCGGTGGAAGAAGTGGAGCAATTTGACGATATCGGAGTCGGATTTATGGATGAAGAATGGCTGAAGAATACCAAGCAGTATTAGCTTAGGACATGCATTGTCGCTGTAGATTATCATCTCAGATGAGCATAGTATTAGTCGGAGTGGATGTAGTAACTAGTGTGTTCCATAGGGTAAAATACACTTCAAGAGAGGTTATCATATTTCAAGACCGACGCAAGACCGTATCGCCTGGATTGATAGTAGCATATAGTGCCTGTAATGTATCATTGATCCTGGGGCACCAACCAGTATATGGACTTCGAGGTAGTACGTTCTAGCGGTATGCTGTGCATCGCCGACGTATCGACCTGTGCCAGCTTCGCGTCGAGGATACATGTTCTCAAAGCTTCGAACTGTTTGACTTTATCCCACCACTATGGAAGTGAGATAAAATAGCGACTGACATTGCAAACTGGTTCACGTACTTGATAATGGACTACTCGCGCAGAGGGACTGGGAACGACGAAAAACAAAGTCTCCGTTACCACAGGAGGAACTTTCCCTGGAATTATTCATGTTCAGATCAACTTGCAATCAAGGGAGATGGTGTACAAGATACGTGCAAATTTGACGATGGCCCACTTTGAAGGGCTGTAGACCCCACGTAAACGAGTACTTCGGCACAAGATTTCGCTGGCTCACAGCTCTAGTTTTCCCAGAGACGGATTCCGTGCGTGTGGGGGTAGGCTCCTCTGGACTGGCGCTATTTGTTTTCGGGAAAAAACGCGATGTGATCATACGCGACGTCCCAGGCCCAAGTGGCGGTGAAGCGGGTGTCAAAATCGGATTCGCTGGGGGAGGAGGTTGTAACAAGCGACACGTTTCGCGGATGAAAACCTCCCAAATACTCCTAGCTAGAAAACAGACGATACGTGGACGGTACTTCGCAATCTTATTCATCAGTGTAGGCACACCGGCCTTCATCTCTTCTCTACAGAGTTCAGATTGCTAGAGGTACGATCTTCGTTAGAGCTCCTCGTAAATATATGACAACGACATACCTCCGCACTTGGGCGGTCTACTAAATTGGTCTGAAATTTCGTCAGTCCGGCGGTTTGTCGTCTATGCTACCGAGTACTTACCAACCCATATTTGTACTTCTCTGGAAGGGTATAATCTTCCTCGGCCAGTAGCAAACGATCAGTGAGTTCTATGATTAGTGCAAGTCAGGGGTCAGTAGACAGCCTCTTCAAACTCTGCTCACTAGACAGGTAAAGGCACGCCCAAAAATGATTTGTTGGATGAGCATAGTGGTGTCCACATTCGGCAGACGAACACCCTGGACTAGCAAGTTTGTTATTTGTGGAGATCACGATGAGAACCACGGTCTCAGCAAGAGACACGCACTTTATGCCACAGAACAGCACTAGCGAAGGCGCTAATGTCAATGCCAACGTCGATTGAACATAGTTTTTCTACGTACCATCCAAATATTGGTCTAGATAGTCAGGAAGCATATGCAGATGCTCGTATACCTCCGGCGGGGCATAGTCACGCTTCGGCTTCTTTCGTACAGGCTTTTTAAGTGATGAAGGCGATTGTTCCGTGACCCCGTAAAGTGACGCTCGCTTCCGCGTACCCCGCAATGCAGAGAGCTTGTCTTCGCTGTTAGTGACTTCATCGTCCCTTTTTCTTTTCCCTTGACTTTCCGTAGCGTCTCTCACACCACCGAATGTGAGAGCATTGCACCCATGATCGGAAATCCGGCGCGAGATATGATTTTTCAGTGGGCTCGGAGATGGAGAAGGGTGCTCGTAGGCAGCAATCCTCGTTCGAAAGTTGAGGTGTGATACAGATATTATTTCTTCGGCTTGACCGGTTTCTTCCATGGTGATTTGTAACTCAATGATTATCGATTAACGGTGAGTAGTGCTCGACGCTCGGAGTTGAAATTTGAACGTTGAACGTTGGACGTTTGGGTTGAAGTCAATTGGCGCCGACTCCCGAGAGCGGAGCGTGCGAGATATATTTTCGCGAATATCCTTCGCTTAGTAGATGCGAGAAATGGATGCTTCAAATACGCGGCTTTGACAAGAATTTTGACCAGTACGAAATTACTTGAGCGTGCTTAATGAACTCGATTGTCTCTTTGGTAAGCAAGACAAATGACTCTATCGTACTAGTCATGCATTGCCTCTGACTCTGAGGCTGAGCCGCAGACCGCCTTTCGAATACAGTCGTACATCGGCTGGTGAGGAACCTCATGCAGGTGTTTGCAAACCTCGAAGTACCCAAGACAGAGACCGCGTGCACAAATGGACCATGTCCGTGCTCTTCACTGTTGACTGTCTTCAATTTCGTGAGTACCGATCTGTGTGTTTATCATGTGGCATTCAGTCGACCCGGAGTATGCACCCAAATGCTCAGCGCTAGGAGGTAACTAACTCCGATGGTCACGACAACAAGGTATACAGCATCCATTTATTTGCATCTTGTAATAGAAAATTGGATTTGTTACTCCTAACATTGACTACAGAACCTATGGATACAGAGAATCGAGGTCCGGTGGTAGACGGGTACGTTAAATAATGATTTGTCGACGCTTAGCTTATGCAGAGATATAGAAAATGACAGCAGATAGGGTCCCAGTACAAAGCAAGCCTAAGCGTAGAAGAGAGGAACAGTAGACATTCTGAAGATATATTTGGTCGATACTCTGCGATCGCCACCAGAGCGAGGTCATATCACAGTCGCAAGAGCGAACGAGTATCGACATTCGTTACTTGCGCAGGTGACGGTGCGATTCAGAAGGATGAAGGACAACCGGTAGGCCGTATTGGCTACCAGCATGAGCACAAGAACTAGAGCGTGCACGTTGCAACCCCAACAAGACGCTAAGGCTCTGAGGACTGCGATTCCCAGACATGGGAGGCGATCGACGTGCCCCTGGTGATGACCGTGACCGCAACCGAAGTCGGGTTAATCGTCCGTTTGCTTCTTCAAGATCGGAGTCCGCCTCCCAGTACCTGCTGGCGTCGGGAGTCGGATCTGAGTCTTCTTCACTGTCTGTTAGGTGGACATGACGAGGAACTCGAGGAGAACTGGAGACAGACGAGGAAGGTGATCTCGATGCAGTGATGGAAGAGTTGTTAAAATTGTAATTTCGGGGGCAAGTCGTGAGTGGGTACGTGTAAGGTGTGAGGCTATTTGAGCGGGTGGAGGGAGATGTATGGTTGCGGAGGTGTCGCCGCATGTTTGAGTTCACGTTGAATCTCCTGCCACAGCCTGGGAAGGGACAAACGAACGCTGCGAAAAGACGCAAACAGCATCAGCGATCCAAGACGCTGCTTGAGATTGGATGCTATAGCACTGACGCTTTGCACCGGTGTGAGTATTGATATGGATAGCAAGGCTACTGGGGCGATTGAACGCCTTGCCGCAAGTTTCGCACATATGTCTTCGATCGTCTTCGCGCATCGTGGAACGCTGTTCGAGGGCAAGGGCCTGAGGATCAGATGTGGCGAAGTCTGAACGTGGTTCTGGATATCTTGCGAAAGCAGATGCCGACATCGGCGAGTGCAGTGGCTCCGCATCGCCTCGTCGCAGATCCTTCCAAGGTAGGTCCGATGAGTGACAAGGATCTTTCGAATGATACAACACGTACCAGAGGCTTCAGAGGAGCGGCGGAAGCATTCAAAGAATATTCTGAATGTGTTGTATCTGTGTCACGACGGAACGGCCGTTCTGAGAGCTGCATCAGGTGCTCTGAAGCGACGTGCTAAAGTCAATATTTATAGCGCGATCGAACCGAGAGGACTGACCTGGGAACATCTCTTGGATGCTGGGAAGAGAGACGTGTGGAGACGACGGCGACCGTGACATCGCGTGTTGCAGGGGAAGTAGTTGAGCTGAGTATGGGATGCGGGGACCACCAAAGTAGGTCCTTGGATCTACTGGACTGTTGGATGAGGGATAGCTATATATCCACTGCAAATAGAGCGCTTGACATGAAATCATGATTCGAAATCTAGATGGTGTTCATTCTAAATGCCCCCCGCTTTCTCAGGTTGCCGCGCAGAAATGCTGTCAAAAAGCGCCCAGCGCCCGAGAAGCATCTACACATCGACGCATATTCTTGGCGCCATGTGAACCTTTTGTTACCGCGGATCTGGATATCTGGAATAATCTTTCAGTTGGGATACGCGATGATGTTAAAGTGCGGAAGCAGTGTCATGGATGATGGGATATCTGGAAACAAGGAACTAAGTGACACAAACAAGCGACAATACCTGGCACATAGCATGTTCCCGTCTGCGGTCCTGATTGATTCGCGAGCGAGCGAACTCTACTGGCTCGCCAGTCGAACCGGGTCGAATGCTCGTCGGCGAGTGTTCCACACATAGAAGACTATAGAATACTGTCTGAGAGCATTCAAGGAGCCCGGACTTCTAGCGTTCTGGATATCCGTGGAACGTGTGAACTGTAAAGGCAAGTTAAATCATGCCTGATCTACGTTTGATGAGAGCCGACAGTAAACACATACCTACCAGCTATGGGATTCTCGTATCACCAACCACCAAGTCCCAAATCTCACTGCCTGCCCTGCCCTATCGGTGGAGTTCAGAGCCTTCAAGCTGATGACTACTAGCCAAAGATAAAATTTACTTCAGAATCGTTGACATGTTGACTTTGAGACAGATGACGAAAACAAGGCTGGCCATCTTGGGGTCGTAACGCTGTTTATTGATTATACAACTTGCGTTGCTGTGTTCGCCGAGATGTGGAGAGAAGCTGTGCCGTTCTTCACTGCGAATCGCCGCCATCAGATACCACTCGGCGCACGCTAAGTTGACTGGTAGGTCAAGTTAGTGCTTCGTCATGCAATAATGTTTCATTGAGAGCAAAAGCGAGATACTTACTACATGGGAGGAGGCAGTACAGCGGTCGTTCCATGAATCTCGAACAAGCTTTGGTGCCATAGGCGTTTTTACCACGTGGTATGTTTGATAGTTTCACTGCGCTTGGTCGGTGACAATACATAATGTCACCCAAAATGTGTTGGGGTACATTCACAGTCTGAATCTCGACCCAAGAATAATCTGCCGGTTCACATGAATCTGCACTGCACAGTTATCGAGTGTTTCCTTCTATCGCTCTTCGTGTCCAGTATGCGGTCATGGCCAATGGCAATTATACGCGGAGATATTCTTCTCGCCGCACCTGATGATATCTGCAGCGACAGCTTTCAATGAAGCTTAGTCTGAAGTCGCTGAGAGTTTTTCGGTCTCTAAAGAAATTGCCATGGCTGGCCGACTGTGGAGGATACCTAATCCTAATGGAGCTGGCTTCATCTTCGAGCTTGACGCTATGATGTAAAGTACCAGGTGCAGAATACGATATTCAATCATATCAGGTGTTGAGAGATTATTGTAAGCTTCTGATGTTCCACATCATTTTCACAGCCTTGAACAGTGGCGGGAAGTTCATTTCAATGATGGAGCTCAGGATTTGTGATCAGTATGCACTCAGCTAGGTGACTGACTACCACGTTCTCTCTCACAGGTCAACAAATAGTTGCCGATGATAGATAGACGAGACTGGTAAGAGGCAATTCTCAAGCGGAAGGTCACAGGCCGAATACACCGGGACATTGATTCAGTCATCCGAAAGTCTTAGCCACATGCGCAACCGGACGGTGCATTTACTTGGGAAGATCCCCGCTCAGGTCGAATCTAGCTGAATGTTCGGATACGTGTGCTATTATGTCGTCAGCTGGCTCCAAAAGTAGGCTCACAAGAACCTAGATCCTAATCTTTCACCGCTATAAATATTGATCACATCGATGTAGTTCTCGTAGGGTGATTAGATTCTGAATGTCGACAGTCTGAACAGGCTTGTGAGCTTCGTAAGCCTCCATTCCCCGCGTCTTAAAGGTCAAAGTGAACCCGATGCACGGGGATAGATCTCGTGAGGACTCCCCCATATGATAAACAATCATGTTACTATCACCGGCAACGGGTACCCTCCTACGCTGTGAAGTTGGCCACCACCTGAAGCTTGCGCTCGAAGCAGCTGTGACTAGTAAGATTTGATTCTCTGAAGATTCTGATATCAGCCTGGATACGTATCATCTGGAGCGGAGTTGACGCACCACCGTAGAGAAACTGAAGCCGGTTCGCTACCGGGGAACACAGGGCGGTAACATGTCCAGTTGGGAATTTCAGAAGGCGAATGACCACGGACAACCACCAAAGACTCACTTTGCAGTCACCAAATGGTCCTTTGAACTATTGGATGATTGAAGAGAAAAGACCCGAAAGGAGGCAGGCGAGACGGTCTACACCTCGTTTGCAACCATATGTAATCACTGTGCGTCAGGGATGTGCCAAATTACGGGAAAGCTACTTCTGCAGGTTGATTGTCAGTAACTGTCTATCACCAACACCGTCTAGCGGTTTTTCCCGTACTTACGGTGAAATCCTCTGCCCTAGGGTAGAACCTAGCCGCTCATGTGTAGCTTCAAGGCGTGCGTGACAGTTGCGCAGCTCCTCGTATGCGGCGGGGTACTATGGGCCACTTGGGACAGGGGTTGAAACCCCCGTTATGCGGCCACAGTTAAAGAGGACTCAAACTTCAATGGTCGTTTCCTAGAAATTTTTTCCAACGGGAGATGAGACGTTCTTGCACTGGGGGAATGCTATTCGTTGTATCGCTGAAAGAGACAGAACATGTTGAGCGTGACAACGCCCAGATCGAAAGTACACATACGCCATCGTCGCACTCAAATCTTGCACACGACAACGCTCAACGTGAGGATGACGCCTCCAGCAAGAGCGCTATGCGCCCGCTCGCCGTTCATGTCTGTAGAGTTTCAGAGGAGAGCATTTGTATCAACACAGCGCGCTATATAGATTGCTCTATTGATGCTTACAGGCTGGCCAAGGTGTCATAGATCCACGCTCACAGCATGTTGTATGCCGCCCGTCGTAGGCAATGTACAGGAGATTTCATCCCCTCGTGAAGTCTTGATGCTGCGTGCGATATCGCCATATTGTATGCCGCGTAGACTATTGGTTATGATGAGTGCGGTCACTGCAGCGGAGGGGACGGAGAACGCTTACTGGCCCCATTACTATCCATGCCCGCGAACGCGCAGACAATTTTGAGGTGACATCCTATCAGTGATAGTCTGCGCCCGCCAAGGCTGTCTACTATGTCCCGGCGTCCATCTCTACGGCGTCCACATGAGGCTTGTCGCAAATGTCCTTTTGACCGCGCTCATAACGTATAACAGAGTTGACTGTCTGAGGTCAAATTAGCTCGAGAAGCGATAATTCAGCAAGTAGTCCCGACAAACCCACATACAACGTCGGTAAACATCGAAGACGCGGCGAAGTGAATGAGCTCCTTACACGACCAGCATGAATGCAGTGATAGAAAAACGATGCTCTTCGGACGACGTAAAAAGAATTGTCTGCGACGATATATTACGCACGTTTTGTAGAAACTTGGACCGCGAGACAGGGGTGTTATGGCAGGGAGCGGGGGCAGCGAGCATTTGCAGACAACCTTGCGAGCTACCGTAAGGAGCCGAATACCCGTATAGCCCGACAAAAACCCTCTGGGCTTCGTGAGGACGAACTGAACAGCGGCAACGGGGAAACACGAGGCGGATGCGGCCAATATATCCCAGAGATGGTACGGGCATCGGAACGCTGGCCACGGAAAGCTTTCCAACGACTCCCATATTAACTCACTATGGGCGAGTGAGAGGGAGCGCGTTCCTGGTGTAGACTGCACAGGTTGCGGGGCTAGCTTCAAAGTAGCACCAGCCTGAGAAAGAGTTGATGATTGGCCGATGGGCCGCAACATCGCATCGCCAATGGCTTTCATTGTGCCACATCTGCCTGCAGAACGCCAGAATCAGTGGCGCGTCCGCTCTTTAATCAACAGATGGGCCCTTGCCATCCGTGTGCACACGTTCGAACTCAGCCAATGGCGGAACCTTGTCACTCAGACAGGGAAGGCTTCAGGCAAGCTTCAGCCGAACATGCGGAGATTGCAATGGAAGAGAGAGCCGAATGTCGGCAGAGCATGTGGTCGCAGGATAACGGAATCACGTCTGATGCAGGTGGATGAGCTGTCCCTTTCGTGTTCAGGACGGGGTGTGCGGGACGACAAGCGGACCTTGCGGGGAGCAGCCTGAGAACGTGTAGCCGCTCTGACGCGCAAGTGTCCACCATGAGGTGCATATCACTCGTAGAGCTCCGACTGGTCTCGGGACGCAGGCGCCGCACAATGTGCTCTGTACTAGCCTTGCGCGCTTGAGATGAGCGATACGACGACGACCTCGCACGCAGGAAGCGTCAAGCTTGAGGGTCGGTGAACATAGCAGGACCCGGTGGGTGCTACGCACACCGCGAACCACGGGAGAAGGTCGGGTCTGCCAGGACCGGTGTCAGTGCAGAGCTCGCTGAGAGCAAAGAGCTCGCCTTTGGAATCCTCTGGCGCCCGCATATCTGGAAAGATGCTGATGGCTGTGCAGTCCGTCTTCTATGTCTGAACCAGAGGATCCGTCGAAGTGGCAGCGTGTCTTGAGAGGACGCCCGCTTTGACGATGGCCATATGCCTCGATTTTCCGTCATTCGCGGACACATCCAGGTGTTCGTAGTTCATCAGCATCCCCTGTGCCTCTTTCGTGCTCATCCATCGTGGCCTATGATATCCAGCTATCAGAGCGCCTCACCGCTGGAAGAGATCGCAGTGCGAGTACGGCTGATCTCATGATAACGCGGCGTCCTGAGAAGTGCAGTGCTGAAGCACAGATGCAGCATTGATACTCGAACGACAAGGTTGTGTTTGTAGGATAAATTGTAAACAAGATGATAGCGGCAAGCTGGTTGGCAGAGATTGCAGGACTCGGAGACTGCCCGCGTTTTTCCCAAGTCGCTGGCGGCGGTGGATCGCGCTCCCAAGACAGATCTTCGCTCCGGCCAACAGCATGGTTACCGTAGCGCTTATAAAGACGCTCGTTACGCCCGCTCTGCTGCAGTCTGCTCATTAATGCTCATAGCCTCACAGGCTGATGTGGCCCAAACGTGGCCACTGGAAATCGAACGACGCTGGTATGGACAAACTAGGGCTCTGCAACTTGTTTTTATCCTAATGACGCCGCCTTGTCGGAAATTCCGCGCGAGCGTGAGTAGCTCCGACAAGGAACCTTTCTATAGACATTTTGTATGGGAGACGTGACTGCCTCATGGTCTTCGCTCGACATGTACATCTTAGGCGGTTGAGCCCGCATACAAAGTATCGGAGCTGGGGGACGTTTCCGGTGGGAAGTTTAATGAATCAAGAATCCGCAGAACGTAGAACGTAGGGCTGTGGTGACGACATAGAACAGAGCAATGTGTCGTGTTCTATCTCACTCCACAGTACATCCGTGTTGCTGCGTGAGGCTGGGCTCTGTTCTGCGTATGCATATGGCCGAGGGTAGACCTCGAAGAAGGTTCCAACGGCGTATTTCCATTCGGTTGCGGTTGTCCGCCCCGACGCTCGGTGAAGAGGAAGGAAGCAATCGGAGGATTCGTACGATTCGTACGACATATCAGAATGTATTGTGTGGTCACGAGCTAGGCGGCCCAAGCCTAGTGTGTGGCGGGTGCTGGTGAGAGAATGAAGTCGGTGGGACTCGTGAGAGGACGGTGCGAGGACGGTGTGATATTTGCGCCATATGCCTCGAGGAGTGGCTGCCTCGAGGTCGAGGGCGCGGATGCGATATGCCAGAAAAAGATGGCAACGCCGATCATTTGTCGCTTTTTTTCGAGGATCATCACGACAATCCCATTCCTGCCAGCCTTGCCCAAATCCGGAAGGCAAGATCTGAGTCCGTGTGTATGACGTCTGTGGCAGACGCTTATCCGTGGAAGCTTAGGGCGCCGTCTTGACGCACGCTAGCTCGTGCTGCTACTTACTTTACTATAGTACTCGTGCGCGTTGGCCAACACTGGCTCGTGTTCTGAGAGACAGCCTGGGACAGCTGCCGGGCCTTGCGCTGTCCTCAGTGTCTCAGGACGCATTTCCGTTTCCTTCTATTCCAAATACACCGCGGGGAATCTCGTATCTATTCATGTTCACGCAGGTTGTCATGAAGATGTAATAAGGTATTGTCATGGATTGTCAAGATTGGCATGAGGTATTGTCCGCTGTGCTCACACTTACGTCGCTTAGCATGCATCCGTAGAATTGGGGGAGGGATCTATGACCTCCGTTACAGCACGAGTTTGATCACGAGCGCGGGTCTCGAGCAGATCTTCCTCTTCCAGGACACGTAAATCCCCCGTTTCCTGACGGATTTCCTGTGGTGTCTCTCGAAGAGGAGGATTGCATTCCTTATTCTCATCGATGACTCACGAGTCTGGCCATACGCTAAGCTCTGGCTGATTTCCAGCAGAGGATCTGGCAGGGGTTCCACGCTAACCAGAGCGCTCGGACGTGCAGCATGTTGATGCCGCTGGAGGGCGCCCAGAACAATAACGCACCCCTTTTATGCTTGCACGTTGCCAAGGACCGTTGGGACTGTACGTGACACCATATACCCGTTCGGAGTGTAGGTGTGCTTGGGGCAGACGAGGGCAAGCGAGGGCTGGGGAGGTCAAGGGAGCTTGAGCTAAGCTGAGCTCAAGCAGCCAGGATCGGCGTCCGTCCGCGTTTCACGGGGAGACGGGGAGGATTTATTCCCGATTATTTCTGTGAATCCTTTCGATCGGCGCGAACTGGTTTCGGAGGGCGCCGGCACGGCTCGGCAGCGAGGGGTGCCTGCCCAAACGGGGAGTATGATATTGGCCAAGCGGCTGATGGCGGCTGATGGAATCGACGGCCGCTGATTTTCACCCGGGAGTCTCGCTCGAGTGCTGCCTGTTATTACCTCTTGTTACCTGGTGGCAGCTGGTGGCACCCTTGTGTTATTCAAATATCACCTTGTATGGCATGTACAATTAATGTAGATGACGATTCCTAGCCAGAATCGTCCGGAAAACCGATCTCAATAGTGTTCCAATGGACCTAAACCGATTCGATCTCCCCCGCCCAGTCGTTTGCTGTGCCGCCCGATCAGTTTAATTCACCTCCCTTTATAAACCGTCTGCCCCTTTAGCCGCCCCGAATCCCCTTTCGCTCTTGCTCAGTTCCACTCCTTCGCTCCTTGAACAACTGCCTTCCGCTCATCATGTCCCCCCAGCAGCCGCAGGTCTCCTTGCCCAGCATAAATGAGCTCTTGCCAGGTAATTGCTCTGTTCAATCAGCTCAAGTTTTCCGCTCACTGTTGACGCCACCAGAATTTATGATGCAAAATTGGTATGCAGAATCCAGAGAGCGGTCAACGGTCGAGCCGTCACGCAGCGACACCATACGTGGTTTCGATGTAAGTCTTCTTCTAGTTGTTGCAAGCCGTTCGTACTAACAATTATTGGACTAACTAGCGTCCCGCTAGCCGCGCCACAAACCACCACGACGCGAAGGATGCAGAGCCCAGGTGGCATGCAGGTGCTGACTATCCTAGCGCGCAGGACCATTCTTCGTACTCTCGGTTGGATCACGACCAACGCGCACAAAGCGGCGTTTCGCATCCGTTCTACGAGCCACGGCCTCCATATTCAGCAAATCCTTACTCACCGACTGCGGGTTTGGTACCCGGCCCGGATTCCTCCTCTCCCTCCACTTACTCGCTGGACGTACTACGTCCACATCCGCTTACGGCAAACCTCGAGAACGTCGCGTCGAGCACAGATGTGGCGGCGCCTCCTAGAATCCCGCACACCCCTGGCCTTTCCGGCGGGGCGGCGGCTGCCGGGCCCACGGTCTCTTCGGTGCAAAAGGTGCGGCCTAGCTTTAGGGTACAGATACCTCCCATGATATCGTCTGGTCACGACATCGCAACCCATTCAGCCCCTTCGCTCTACCATGTCTCACCGGTCTCGGCGCCCCCCGCTAGAGGTATCGATTATGATATGCTTGCGTCGCCGATACCTCAGGCCTATCCCGCGGACCCCTATTTTTCACCGCAGATTCCGACCATCAAACAGCAGAATCTATATAGGATACAATCTCATTCGTCGGCAGCCCACAATGTCGAAGAGAAAAAGCATTGTTGTCCGCACTGTAATAAAAGGTACGCGTCGATCCTCGTCTTTACAACAACATATTCAAACTAGATATCAGATTTAACCGCCCCAGTAGTTTGAACATTCATGTGAACACTCACACTGGCGCAAAACGTATGTGCCGATAGCCCCTTAGCATCTAATGAAGCTACTAATATGAAATATTCACCCCGCTTTGCATCTTCTAGCTTTCCAATGTCCATACCCCGGCTGCAACCGCAAATTCAACGTGAACTCCAACATGCGCCGGCATTGGAGAAATCATCTATCGGCCAGTCGTAGCAGGCGAGATTCAGTCACACAAATGCCAGAGATAATGCCCAGCCTGCCGCCCACTCCTCCATTAACCGCTTCAGCTGCAAGTTCCCCTCGTTCGCGCTACACGCATAGTTTACCGTCATCGATATCCTCTGCGGGTTCTTCTGCCCCGTATGATTCACGCTCGCCGACTCCGCAGCTCTCCGAGTCAGAGCTCGGTGACGATGATGGTGATGTGCGCATGCGTGTAGACTTGTATAGGCGGCGGCCTGACGTAGACTCTCCGACAACGCTTCGCACTGTTTGCACGCGCCCCATTCACCCTTTGGACGTGAGCAATGCTTCGACAGAAGTACGCCTCGATAGGGACGTTGACGTTGACGGCTTGCGTTGGCGGCAGCGCTCACGATCGTCCCCTGTGCCTCGGTACCACGAGAGCATGGGGCCCGCGCGACAGCCGCACGGCACCTCGGGCTCTCGGGCGCGTTCGAATTCTTGCAATGTTCCTGGTTGCGACTGCCGGCCAATGCCTTCGCTGCGCCCGGCGTTCCCATCGTCGTCTGTTTCTGCGCCTTCACAGGGTCGGTCGCACTAGTCGTTTGGCGACTTGTGCTCGACTCTACTGTCGTTTTGTCACTGTCGGACCTCATCGCATCGATCGAGTGACCGACCGATGTGATGGACGATGGTCTAGCAGTGCCTGATCACTGAAATGGCGGCCGCGTTGTCGATTTGACTACCGGAACGACTTTTCCTCTGCCATAGGCACACGCTCACGCCACTCCACAAGGTCAACACCGCCACGCGCCGCTATTTTCCCGTACGCTTACCGCTATCATATCATGTTATGGTATGACTCTGTTACGCTCATTACGCTACTTCACCGCCGCTTCTGCTCCTGCTTTCCCCGAATGCTCTGCTATCCCTGGAAATATGCATCTTGTACTATATTGGGCCATGTGTCCGCTCTATACCCCGTTCCCAACAGTTCCGGCCAGTGCGCCTTCGCTTCCATTTTTGCTTTCCTGATGTTCTTATGGCCTATGCAATTGCAAACCAACGACTGTATTCGTGTATCAATAGACTTTCTCTCACATAGCCAGTAGCAAACCGTGTATCCTATGAAGCGCATTTGTCCTTTCTTGTTGCATCAAGCGAACAGAACCTTGTGCCTGTGAAAGAGCATGTCTGATGCAGTAGGCAGAGGACTGCATGCGCTTGCCGTCCATTGGATCACACGACCTTAGTGGAGGAGAGTCATGTACACCATAGGCAGTACACCCATTGAGTTGCGTTCCGGCCCCGCGTGCACTATCGGTGGCCGTCATTGGTGAGGGACCTAGCGAGAGGAGGGGACGGACTTGAAGATATTGAAAGTAGACACGACGATCTTCGCTCACCGTTGCCCGTGCAGATCATTTTGTCATCGGAGGTATCCAAGGCTGCGATTCGAGACCAGCGGCCTCAACATGATCCACGTCCGCCCACGACGATCGGCGATCGGCACCGGATGCGAACGGTCTGCGTGGTCTGCATTCAAATTGAGGACCACGACTCAAGATATTGTATTACAGCAATCAACGCATGGTGTTCATCGTTCACAGTACAGGTCTCGCCAAAGCGTGAAGCTGTATGAACTTTTCGAGTTGCAAGAGTGCAGCAAGTCTGACATCAGCTTCATAGGACTCGACCTTTCCCTTCAGCCGGCGGCTGTCAGCGAGACCTCGACACCTGTTCTCATCTATTCCTCCAGTTTGCTGTGCGAACACGAACAGCTTCCCGGGTTCTTGGAATTTGCAGCCACAATGAGACACGGCAGAGAGTTCAATGTGACCGCGTTCTAAACTCAATCCGCCTTCTGATGTAAGCCTCGATGGCGATGATGTGGGTGAGATGACACAGCTGCAGCCTCAGGCTGCACTTCTAGAACGGCGACTCCAATCGAAGGTGTGCGACCTTGTATACAAGCCGTAGTCATCATCAGCTCAGGCCAGTGAGATGTGTTAGAGCAAGCGACAATAATACTTCTCACCGACTTGCATGCCGGCGAACAGTGGGATGTAACTGCACAGTTTAGGAACACCGTCTCGTCGTCTATAATCTAAGACCTAGACTCTCACTGCTGCCGCTGGGTAAAGCTTTCCCGACAATTGGCTTTGAGGCCAGATTTTTTCTGGCGTGATTTAGGTAAAAATGTCCGGACGAGATTTCCCAAGAATGGCTAAAAAAGTTTAAATTTCGCCCGGCCTGGCGGCCATTTGTTCAAAAAGGTTCGGACCACACGCTACCATACGGTGCCCGGAGCGCTCTAAATGTCTCCAAATTTGGTAATTTGTAGCGCTACGGAAGCGTNGAGCGCTCTAAATGTCTCCAAATTTGGTAATTTGTAGCGCTACGGAAGCGTCGGGAGCGGCGCGCACTAATGTCCGGACTACCACTGGCCGTGATAGCCAATCGCCAGACGTGTTCGGATTTTCGTCTGGCCTGCGGCCGGCCAAACCTCCAAAAAGTTCGGACAAAATCTGGCCTTGAGCGAAAAATGACCCCCAAAAAGTTCGGATTTCGCGTCTGGCATCTGAACCAATGTCGGGGGTCCTTTCAGTCCTCGGACGACAAGGAGACAGAGTTCATGATCACGTGAAACGGAGTCACCGCCGTTGGGACAAGGAAATCCTCATACTATCAGGATACGCCATCTGGTAGTATAGGGTATGCGTAGCAGTATCCGTTATCGCCTCTTCCATGAATTATGCCAGAGAAAATTGAGCATCTTTTCCCTATGATCGCGCCTGCGCGGCTCGTCCGATCAGAGACTGTAACGTTGCTTCGAACTCGATGTCCAGTACTACTCTGTCACGGTCGGGTAGTGTTCACCCGAGTTGGTCAACTCACGGCTATGGCTTATGTACCTTTCGTCCTTCACAATCCGTTTGACTTTGCTTGATAGCCATGTCCGCGCTCGACATTCTATACAACCCTACCGCCAACGTTTGTTTATATGATGGCGTCTACTAGATCCCAGGCTCCCATATACCTCACACGTGTTCGCTTCAAAGTGGTTTCCTGCTATCAGGAGACATCGACACTGCGTCTGTGGCTAAGCTGTACTCACGCTTCTTTAGCCTGGCTATGTAAGTAAAGTTCCGTGCTCCATCATGGTCGCGGTTTCAATTGCACTTATCGATAAACCTTGTACTGTGTGTACTGCCTTCAGTAGGTAGTAGTCTTCGATATCAGCGCTTGACACAGCACCACCAGTTTCAACTACGGCCCCCACCTACACTCCCGTACAAGTGCTACCAGCTCTGCGATGGGTCTTGCTGCTGACATTTATGCCGAAGAACTTAGTGGCAGTCGTCATGGCTTGCCACTATGGAGCCCAGAGCCTGCGGACGAGTATGAGGCTCGCATTGGCGACGTCGGTTACATCGATGAAGACGGCCAATTTCATCGTTTATTCAATGTGACTGTAGGACCAGACCATCCATATAACGCTGGTGGTGTACCACCCGATTTCGAGCCATTGCAATTCCCGTTGAAACTCATCAACGTGAGAGATCCGCTCTTCTCCCCTTCGGCCTTGATCAGCAAGAACGTCACAAGCCACGAAACAAGTGCAAGTGCTTCAGTGTGAGTCATTTATTCTGCAGGATCAAACTCTTCTTATGAGGTACTAGTCATGCAGGCAGCATCGCCAGTGGGGGAGCCTCGTATAAATTCGAGTGTGAGAAGGACCAAGGGGCGATCTTGGTACTCAGGGAGAACGCAAAGAAGGTCTTTGCCAAACCTGCCCGCGATTTCTTCTCGTACATGCGCAGGCACCATGATAGCTGGTACGAATTCGCAACGAACCATGAGACTTACGGATTAGCGTGCAAGCCAGAGGATATCATTTTAGTGCGAGGCACGGTGAAGACGACTGCGTGGGCTCTTGCGGCGTACCTGGAAAATGGAAACCACACTCACGAGGTTGTATTCGACGGTCAAGCCCCGTTCGCCAGCGCCGGATTCAAATGGTCAACTTCCCGCCAATCGTCCGCGAAATTCGAGTGCCGTCTTGGGCCAAACGACGACATATCCCTGCGCCGGATACATCCAGGCAGACTTTCCATAGCCTCTGGCAAAGCTGCAGCCGGTTCTTACGAGGATGAGCTACCCGAAATTCTGGTCCAGCAGCAGCGGGGTCGGGACGTCTCAATCGATGCCGATAACCTTGACAATCAATGCGTGTTCCTTGGGTACTATAGGATCAAGTACCGTATCTTCAAATTCAAGAAGATCGACGCTGCAGCTGGTCCCCACGAGCTGCCTCCAGCTGAAGATCCCGACTTGGCTTCTGCTGTAGTTACGGTCGACTCGGAGTCGGACATTGAAGTGGTGCCCGCTCCTTCCAAGGTGCGTATTCGCCGTCGTCATCGTGTAGCTTGACTGATGGAACGCACAGTATCACACGCCGGTAGATGACATACTCGACTACATTCTTGAGGTATCCTATTACATTTGTATACCCAACGAGCACTGACACGTGTTTTGATCAGTCTACAGATGCGCAGGTTGCCATATCGAGTGATGGAGATATCGAAGAGCTCATTCAAGTACGATCTCAGATGGTATAAACAAATCGCGGATGTTTACGTTTTACTGTTGCAGGACGGAGAATTTCCAGATGACTTCCCGAAATACCTCAAAGACATGTCTCCTAAGGTAGACGTAGACGAAGATGGAAGTGAGTGGTAATGTTTGTTTTCTCAGCAATCATCTTGGTCTGATATTTCTGACAGCTGGGATTCTTTCGATCGAGGAGGCCATTAGAAGGTCTCATCGAGTCGCGGCGATGGCAGCCGAACGATACGCCGTTGAGCAAGCGCTGGAGATAGAGAGACAAAACGAGCAAGCAGCTTTGTTGGCAGCAGTGCAGGCATCAGCTGCTGCCGGTAACGAGAGCTCATCTTCTAGCGAGCAGCCACCGATGGATACCACCCAATCCCCACTCCCAGATGCTCTCCAACATCAAATTCCTGCAGCATTAGGTTCTTTTCGTTCTGAGCTGCGGTCAACAGGGTCATCTATGGTGGGCGAGGGCAAGCTGATATTGCCCAAGAGGAATCTCAACTCGCAGACTATCGACTGGTTGCATGTCTTGCTCATGGACAAGGATGCGGAGGGCGGGTCTGTGACGGACATGTCAGTATGCGAGAGGGAGAACGGGCGGTTCTTAGCCACTGGTTGCGAGGACTGTGCTGTTCGGATCTGGGATTTGGAGCATGGAGTCATGGCGTGCAAGCTTGAGCAGCACGAAGACACAGTGTGGGCAGTTGCTCTCTCCCCTGACGGGACCAAAGTCGTCTCAGGTTCTGCTGATCATAAAGCTATCCTGTGGGACGTCGACAATCGTCGAGCTATCAAAGAGCTCATTGGTCACAAAGGCGACGTTTGGACCCTTGCATACTCCCCTAATGGCAAATTCATCGCCACAGGCTCTGTCGACTGCACAGTTCGTCTGTGGGACGGCAGGGATGGCAGAGACCTCGCTGAGCTATCTGGCCACAGTGCTGTCGTAATGATGGTACTGTTCTCTCCTGACTCTACGCGCCTGTTGTCCTGCGCGGACTCCACCGGACACATCTGGGATGCGACAAATGGCGCATTGTTGACGAAGCTGGAAGGACATAAGGGCATCATCTGGGACTTAGACTTTTCCTCAGACGGCTCCCGTATTGTGACTGCCTCCGAGGATCACACAGCGCGCGTGTGGAATGCAGATACGGGAGAAGAGCTCTGTACGTTGAGAGAACATACAGGTCCAGTGTGGACCGTGAAGTTCTCTCCAGACGGCCAAGAAGTGACCTCTGGATCTTACGACTGTCTGGTCGCTATGTGTGATTCTTTCACAGGCGATCAGCACCACTTACTCGGCCAGGAAGACCCCTCCATCATTAACACCGTATCATACTCGAAGGATGGTGAGTTTATCGCTGCTGGTGCAGCGAGCGGCGCCGTGAAGCTATGGGACGCGAAGACGGGAACCCGTCTAGCTGAATTTTTGGGACATGAAGACAAAGTGAAGAAGGTAGCGTTCACACCAGATGGTACGAAGATAATCTCTTCCTCTGATGATGGTACAGTACGTACATGGAACGTTGTAGATGTTCTCAGGCTGTGATCTGTTCTGTCTGACAAAGTCTGGCTTTTGTACAATAGCAAGATTGACTCTGTACTCATTACTGTGACAATATTGATAGCTTCTCGTATTTTCCAGCATATTATATGTATCATACCCTAGCCAAAACGTCGCAGCTGTGCAGATAGGCGTGAATCTGTGCATGTACATCGTATTACCACTGTCAAGTATTAGGGTACAACTAAGCGCTGAAGTATATACATATGCATATGTATACCATCTGCAAAATAAACAAACGTATATAATGTCTTGTG
>JAAIFI010000324.1:0-35580 GCA_011032875.1 Phlebia tremellosa
TCCGGCATTTAATATTTGTGCACTCGGCCCGCCATACGCTGCGTCCTCCTCAATGTGAAGGGCATCTTGTTCTCTAGAACCGGGGTTGAATATTTATGGGTATGTTGATTGTCGTGAAGAGCGGTATCCTACTTTATATCAAGACGCTATTGTGCCAACTCCTGTTCAAAATTCAGTTCATTCCGTCATCCCGACGAAGCAATCGAAACGAGGTCATCGAGGAAACGGAACCAGACGCAGAGAAGCAGGCGGTACTCCAACCTTACGTAATATCCGTCAGTCCGTTATCTCCGGTTATTCGGTCAGTTATGTGGACGTAATAATCATATCTGAAAGGGATATTTCGCAGGCGCGGGGTTGCATCCACCATGGGCAGGACTATCATAGAAAGAGATATGGGGCAACGCTGCAGCATTTAGTCCGCCCTTTGATGCCCGCAAAACAATCTTGCGCTCAGGTCATAGTTACTAGTATAACCACACAACATGTGTGAGGTAGAAGACTAGATATTGTATCCTAAAATAATGGGTATCAGATAAACTTTCGGAAAACCGATGCTCGATGATTGCACCCTGGTAATCTAAGGTTACATGCACAGTGCAGAGTCGTTGGTCGTCGTCTGAATTATATTCTTCCACTTGGATCCGCCCCGCCGCCTTGCAGGCGCCGGGAGCCAAGACGCGCAACCCCTAGGATAGGGTTCTTAACACATTTGCGCTCATATCCAGGAAAAATAAGCGCTATGTTCCCATCAATTTGAGAGGCCATGGCCATGGCCAAAGCTATGATCCTCGACCTGGCCGCGGGGTGGCTCAGTATTCCTAAGGCCTTGAGAGCTCCCATGATGAATTTTCACTTGTAGAAGTTTGTATTCGTTTATTAGATACTACGACTTCCAATGTATTAGATATATTTAGCTCAGTCAGGCTCCGCAGCGGCCAACTAGCACATATCATAGTGTTCAGCCAAAACGATATCTAAGCTGTTGTCCTTGCAGACGTGCAGATGAATGTTCACTGATCGCCAGGAGCAAGCCCGTCATATGTAGGGCAAAGCTGTCTCCATGCCTCTGTAACGGAGAGCGAAATTCAGCTGATTTGTCCATTATTTCGCGAAAAGAGAGACGTACCAGGGACGGGGTTGGCAATCGCTGTCTCTGCAATATCTTCTGCCATAACAACAGCCAAGCCTGCATCCAAATGGAAATCGATATGGCAGTGAAGGAACCAGGGGCCAGGGTTGTCGGTCTGTACATCGGGAAGCATCAGAACGAGAGAAAACAAGGAGGCAGGCGGAACAAAACCTACTTTGAAACGGATGGTGACGCTGTCGTTTGCACCAGTCCCGATTGCGACTATATCACGTTGAACGGGATTGATGTAGTTGTAGTGTGACGATCCAGCGCTACGAATGACGCTGAACGCGTGCTGTGGATATACCGCGTCAACGAGATTCTTTGACTGCGGTAGTGCACTTACCCCGTGCAAATGGAACGGATGAGGGCCACCGGGGGCTGTACCAGGCGGAATGATGATCTCTATAACCTTGTTCTTCGGGAGCGAATACACGCTACCGGGGGGGAGAAGCTCCTGTGCTGTTTTAGCGCCACTGAGAATCTGAAGGAGCACCGGTACGGTAGGAGGCTGGAATGTTGCATTGTTGATGTAGAACCGAGGAGCAATCTGCAGAAGATTTCATGAATAGTTTGATATCGCAGGTATGGAGAACATGCGTACAAATGAAAGATTGAGCGGTATGGTCATGTCCGCTCCGCCTTGGAAGGGTTTTCCGGGCTATAGCAGCGCAATCATCAGAATTGGACATCATTTTCAGGAGCCTTAAAACATACAGCAGCAGGGTTTGTTAGTGGATGAAGATTTACTTCAAACAACTCGTTAACACTGGGCGTTTGCTGTGTCGTCGGCTCTGCGTTTGGGGCGCCAACATAGCGCAGGATGGCAGAATTGATGCCGTTCGCGAACCCAACCAATTTCGACTGGCCGTTGGGTTGAGCACGAATCCAGTAATTGCCGACCTTTTGGTTGGCATTCAGCTAGAAAGAATGTGAGTATGATGTCGTGTGCCGCCAAGACATATAATCTCACGATGAAAGAGTACCGCTGTGCCGCAAATATCTCTATCTTATCAACTGTCAAAGGTTGTGTATTGACGCCATCAGCTTCGATGATAGTCATGTCATGACCGTCGATGGTGAAGTTGTAGCTGGGATCGCAGGACATGCTGACCAAGCGCATTCGGTAGCTGGGCAGCGAGTTTAACAACTTTCGCAAGACGAAGAGAGGGTAGCATACCGTTTCCCCTGCTGAACGGTGATGACGGACAGAGGACTCGACGGCGGGCCACCAGCATAGCGACCAAGACCGTTTATCAGAGTTGCATCGGCCAGTCTATGCAACACAGACAAGAATCAGAAGACCTCTCTGATTGGATTGGATCCCGACTTACGCGGGAATAGGAATGTTCACTGCAGCTTCATGATACCAGTCAGCCAGCGTGATAACCGTGCCCTCTGTCGAACAGCTCGTCAGGGATGTTCAATGGTATATAGAATAATGAAATCGCTAACCGTTGTCCACGTCGTACAGATGGGCGGCAGGATCGAAAGGGTCGTACACCACCAGCGGTCCCCGGAGACCGTCACAATACTGCAATGACAGGTGGCTGTGATACCAGAATGTACCTGTTTTGCAACAGTCAAACGTCAAGATCGAGATGAGATCGCATATCACAGTCTAACACACCTGCTTGATCAGGCACATTGAAATTATACAGGAAAGAGTCCCCAGGAGAGATAGGACATTGTGTAACGAACGCCGGGCCGTCAGCCCAGTTCGTTCCATGCTGGAAGATCCCGTGCCAATGCTACCGAAAGCCGTAAGTCCTGCTGCCGTTTCCAGACATACACATGCACCTACAATCGAGGTGGACTTCCTCATGGTGGAATTAGTTAATTTATCGATCACATTTATCTTGAAGTTGTTTCCCTATAGAGTCTTAGTGTTCAGCGATACTCCGCACGACGCAAACGTCCACACCGACCTTGAATCCTTTGATGAGAGGGCCAGGGAATGTCCCTTCGGCAAGCACTCCTTGGCGAGGATAACCGTCAGGGTTGACGGGAGCATTGACAATGTGTAGGTCAGTAACCGGTCCAATGGAAGCAGAGACTGCCTTGGACAGCGAGAATGCAACAAACGCTGCAAGGAAGGAGGAGAACATCTTACAGGAGGTACACCACAGTGAGGTTACTGGATGCGCTGGAGAAAAGGTGAAGAAATGCAGAGTATATATACGCACTTTCATTAAACTACGCGCTGTCACGTCAACGAGTACCAGCAAACTGGTAGAATGAAAATGGCCCGCTCGGTGTCGGAAGGTGGCATACCCGTGCGTATGACAGCCGACCATTTGCTACGGCGCATCTGTATGTGGACAGCTTTGCCGACGTGTAGCGCAAGCAAGACGCCGCAGGCACATACCAAAGGACTACCCAAACAGTATCGCATCTGAGAATGTAATCATCATGACCATAAATGTATGAAATCCATGATACATACCTGCACAGGAAAAAGCAACGGAGGAGCCGTGGCTAGTGATTGCAATCGCTTATCCACAGAAGGCGAAGAGGTGTCGACTGTGAGAACCATGGTCTAACAGCTTCCCAATAAGCGAACATTCATTACATGTCGAACTCACAAGTTCGACACCAGAACTCTCAAGAGAGAGCTCGCGAGGAGCTGGTGCTTTGGCCTGAGGTTGCAAGCTCAGCTGCATGTATACCTGAAAATGGTCTGTATAGAGCAGCGAGGGGGGCCAGAACGTGAGTAGAGTTCAAGACTACGACAGTGATACGTACCTGAAACACTATCTCTTCGGTTCGCTGAGATCAAACCAGGGCAATACAGCGGGACGTGCGCTATCCGAACCTAATTGTTGACAGACCCGTACGACCATAAGAATCATCACACTAATAGTTCAAGCGCGCTGTAGTCAAACAACTTGCCTATGGCGGCCGGACAAAGAACTCAGCCCAGTCCGATTTCAGTGTTTCGTTGACCCACAGGGGCAAGCATGTTACTGTGGGCGGGGTTCCGGGATAAGGAGGTTCCGATTTCATCCTGCTCGTGCTGCGTCTTGCAGTGAGCAACTTTCTTGATCACGGTCGATGCGCAAGAGCTCCTTGATGCACGGACAAACGATGGATTGGCTTACGTACGTGCGGTGTGGTTTACTATAAATTATGTCCAAAGTGTGACATCGTAAAGATGCCCACATCTTGGCGTTCAACAGCTCAGCTGCTTCTATGCCAAAGCATGTATCACTGGACGATATTCCAGGGCATCCGCATGTTTCGATGACTCACGATTAATACAGCTTCCTAGCGCTAAGTCCGCAGAGACTATGCATACTTTCCTCTAGAAAGTAGTCTACCACCGAGGCTTTGGATCGCGGAAAGAGTTGCCCGGCACATCTGCCTCATTGTCTGTAGCCTGAAACAGAGCCGGCGGTGGGAAATGAGTGCATACTGATCGGAATGTAACTCCATTCGCTCACCATCGCGCCGCACGTCTTCGCAATCTAAACTCTGCTACAGTGGTAACTGCACGAGACCGTCCCATATGAAGCCAGTGGTCAAGTGTAGCACTTTGATCATGGTGGCCATTGTCGAGACCATACCGGTTACGCCACACCATGCATACGTCACTGCCGTGTGACTAGAGTACGAAGAGAATCCCAAGTTGTATTCCATTGCTCGTGAGCTAGGGCGTCAGGATACGCATAACGTTAGGTTCTGGCTGATATTAAACGCGGATGACCGGTCGCGGGAGGCGCAGCGACATCGACGAGCGAATCGCTGGAAGTATGACTCGAGTGACGCGCTACCATCTCGCAGCGTATGTAGGAGAAGTCTGTAGCACGACCCACCCTCGCGCCGCTATCGATAATGACGGATGGCTACGGCACGACCCAAAGATTTGACAAAGCAACGTCGCTCCGGGAGAACTAAAATTGTCTTTCGGCGGGCTTGCTTGACGATTTGGGCGTGAATGTACGCCGTTGTTCAGCAAATACTGATTTTGGAACGCATGAAACGCAGAGTCTGCTATTCTCCGGAGTAAGCACAGTAGCATTCCAGGCACGACGGACCATGAAATACACCTCGGATATCGATGTTATCTCTGCGGATAGACAACGCTCGAGTCGTCCGAAACCGCTTCGAGGACGGGGTTGGCACGAAGCTTCGGCATAAGCTAACGCCATTAGAGCCTAGTAAGTCGCGTCTTGCTATGAGGACGTGTTTGGAACGTGTGATACCATGTAGGTTGCAGTTGCGCTGTGATGCCGCGATCGGAATTCGGAGAAATTGACGGCATTCGAGAGGTCCTTCATTGTACGATAATCCGACAAAATTCTTCTCCTTTCTGCGAGCCGCTTGAAAAGTCGGGACACTACCAGCGGGGGCCGTAGAGACGCAAGTTCGCCTGTATGATGTTCGGATAAATGACAAAGCGAGAGGTCGTCAAGTGCAAGTCGTCGCACAGAATCGCATCAGCGAAGCCGCCGACTAGTGAGTGGGTATCATGCTCGCTTGATTCTGATTTCGAAGCGTATTCGAAACAAGTACCCCCGCACTGGAGATCTGATAATGAGTATCCTATGCAGCACCGACGATTTTGAGTGTGCATTCACCTGTGATCATGACTTGCTGCGGCAGTGAACGTTTGCCACACAAAGCTCTTTAGGATTCAAATCTTCCGCGGGCAAGATACACGACGATAGATGGTCCAGGTCAGCATGGGTAAATTGCGATAGGTTATTGTCATGGATGGATTCAAAGGATATCGCTGACGGTGTCAATACGAGAATTATTACTGTAAGTGTTTCGTTGAATTTACAATAACTCCCCTTATTGAAGGTTTCTATTTACCGACCTAAAGTAGGCAGCCGCTTAGCTGGGCGCAAGTGCTGCGGGCCAGGTCTCTCCACTACTCCGCACTCGAATGACATCGGTACCCACTGAAATCCATTTGCTGACATGGTTATAAACATGTCTGGAGTATCATCTCTTCCGTCCTTTTCACCTCACGATCTTTCACGAACTCGCGCAAGAATCTAGTGCGCTACAATTACAAACATGTCTGGATTGCCACTTGCTCTCACTCTGTCTTTATTCGTTGCTTCGGCATCTGCTCAGATATATGGAAACGGGTATCGGCATCGCAGTGTAGCAGGCTCAGTCGTTGCGGGTATAGTTGTCGGTACGTCATTATCGCTTTCTTTCTATTGACTCAAATATTAACGAGAGCTTGTAGCTGTCGTGGTCGGGCTGCTATTGTGCTGTGTCTTGAGCATGATGACAGTACGCCGTAGAAGGGGGCAAGCTATGCTTCCTGGACCAGGCGGGGGTTTTATGAGAGGGCGGAACGCGTACACCAACAATCAATCCCAGGTTCCGCCTCAGGGTGCAGGGTATGGTGGCTACAACCAATATCCTCAGCAGCAGCGGCAGGAGGGGCTTGGAATATATAACGGCAGTTCTGGTCGTCAACAGGCATCTGCAGACCTCCCTCCGCCGCCATATCCAGGGAAGGAAGCAGACCCAGGTCAGATGGCCGCACCACCTGGAGGATATGCACCACCGCCAGGCCCCCCTCCTCCTGCACATGTGAACAACAACTCTGTACGTCAACGTTTCTTCTGTATCTTTCCCTGTTGTTCACCTGCGCCTTTCGTTCTAGCGACGTTTCGGATGCTTCAACAGAAACAACCAAGGAGATACCAAATAAGCAGCGTGCAACTCTCTGGTGATACCCATTCATACACGGACTTTGGATACTCATCATATAATCCCTGCACCTCTGCTCGACTTTACGTACAATAATTTCAAACAAATAATTGACAGTCTTCCGATGACGTATCTGTTGTATTTGAGTTTCGCAAGCCATCCTCGATAACCCACTTGACACAACGATAAGTCCATATAGCGGAGATTATCGCGGCGCCTATGACTTTCACTATTAACTATCAGGCACAAGCTCGGAATCGAGACATAGTTCTGGGCTGTACAAACCGTAAACCTCTGCCAGTTGTGTCCTTGACATGGATAAAAGAGAGGGGTACAGTAACACCCAACTACATGTTGGTCGACTATTGTTCGACCACCATATCTCTTTGAGAGAACTTGACAGATGTGTTGTGTCCTCAGTGATCCATACTACCCTGCCATGAGCAGCTTGCTCTTATCTCATCTCGTTGCATGTGCCACCGCAAAACCATACTATGGGTACGGGATACACTACAGCCTCGTCGAGCGAGTCATCGCAGGCATCATCGTTGGTACGTCTTGGTCTTGATGATTATCTGGGGAAATTGAAAAACACTGACAGAATGATACTCCCAGCGGTGATCTGCGGCCTACTACTAGTTTGCCTGTTTGTTGTACTGGCAAAGACTATACTTCGCCACCGGAGAAGTGAGCCCGTTGGCGGCGTCGTTCACTTCCCTCATAGACCATCCCGCTTGTTCCAACCCCAAACAGCGGTACAAGACGATTATCTGCCTGAATATCATCAAGAATCTTCGGTGTTGAGAACTGCAGCTGTTCTGGGTCCGAATCACCCGCTAGTGCCACCTTCTATGAGTTGTATCCTGGTACGCTGCAGACCGGCAGCTCTCTGGCACATGTCTCACCCCCACTTGTAGGATAGTGTGTCATTTGCTATGTACGTAACTCATTGTATCCACGCGCTCATTATCTGACTACGAAGTAGTAGCACGTTATCGCGGTTCCTGAACACAGCTGACACAGGCTGACACGTCTCAGCCACGAACCTCAAATCAGGATTACTTCCTTCATATTCCGACATCGTGATACCAGTAATAATGTCTTACAGTTTACCTGATGGACGGCCTTTGTTCATCTTCGTTTTCATCCAAGAGCTGGCTATCCGGCACCTGGCCACCAAGTTGTTGTTGATATCAAGTGTGTTGCGTTTCGAACGCGGATAGCTGACGGTGATCATGTAGTAATAACACTGATTCAGGCACAGTACGGATGGTCACTTATTCTGCGTGGTCCTAATATCTGGCTGACAGACTATATGATACAGACACCACGCGTCGGCTCCATTACCCTGCTCGACGGCATTCACCTCAGTTGCCTCCGTGGGACTAGCCCTTGTGGAGTGGATGTCAAATTGGTATGTGACACATCATTTGTGTTCCTGCGTTCGCTGCGTGCTGAAATGTTTAGTTGCTTCAATTGAAGAATTCGTGGACGACCTCGAAAAGATGAATGCGACAAGATAACAGAGAAGCTCAACCTCACATCTCGCGCCGAGTATAAGCTCATAGGGCACTCGGACTCGTGAAGGCTGTTTCATCCGTCCTGTCCTCGGAATAGAATCAACCCTGGGCAATCTTTCACTCAGTTTGCTGACACATCTTTGACAGAAATATTCTTCGGTTCTTCATGGTGGCGGCACGCTACCTTTGTTGATGGTATGACGATCCTTGAGCCGTCGCCCAATGGTGCCTGGGCTAACTCCTTCCAGGCCCGCGGTTTCTCACGTCCTTCACACGCTTTCCCAAGCCGCCCTCCGCCTGTGCGATGGTCGCATGAACTGGAGTTGGCGCACTGGCCGGCTTGCAGAGACCTGACGCGCTTTCTCGACAAACTCGCGGGACGCTTGCGCCCCGAGGAGGCGACCTGAGCCATGCCATCCAGATCTGATTGGTATCAGACCATCATTTCGTGCACATTGCATCCCCGCGCCACGAACCTCCCCACGGATCATCGCTCCAGCCCATCAAGTGTGGCGATGTAGACTAAACAGCAGGGCACGATGCTACTCGACATCGATATGTAAAGCATGACCCAGCTGAGTCTTTATTGCCACCAAGCGCTTCCTTGCAGTGATATCTTCCAACGTATACTAGACATGGTTCTGCCTCCACGAGGTATTGTCTGGCTTCCATTCACTATGCACTACCCCTGTAGGCGAACAAGGGCCAGAACAGATTTATGAGATAGCCAACATCGGAGAGAGCGTCGAATCAAACCCATTTTTCCCAACTCCAAGTCTTGACAGATAATCTCGCTTCCTGCTCTTCTACCAGACGCGAAGAACTGCATCGACCAGAGCTTATGTCCTTGTCGAATTAATCCGCGGTCGTTCGACTCTCCCAGGGAAAGGTTCGCGCGTCAAGCCGTAACCCCCGACCGGGGCTTGTCGACTAAAGATATCCGACATTCAAAGATAGAAACGCGTCTTCCCACTAATTGAAAACAACTCGTACCTGTGACGGAATTGAACTTCGCTTTACAAACAGTCTCATTCTCACAGTTCGAGCTATTCCCACTGTCTCATGGATTCCTGAACCACATTTGCGGTACCACTGGCTTCATTGTTGCCTCATCAGTTACACTACTGAGCCAACAGTACTCCAAAAGTCTAGTCCGTATATCTGTTCCCCCTTGTGATGTGAAAGATATATGTATACTGCAAATACTTATAGTCCATTGTCCATCGCCGCGTTCACAGCCACCAACGGCATATCAATACCAATCCTTACTGGTCGGAAGGATCGAGAGCGTCGTAGATTGGGCACAGATTGGACCAGTCGGCTAACGCAGTCATCAGTACATGGTGATTGATACCCGTGCATGATGTGTGTGACTCACTAGGGACAGGGTTGACCGAAGCGATATCAGGGATGTCTTCAGCGAATACCACGGCGAAGCCAGCATCCAAGTGCCAGTCGATGTGGCAATGGAGGAACCATGGGCCGGGGTTGTTGGTCTGTAACGATGGCCTTTGGTCAAAAAGAGCCCTCTCATCTATACTGATTGCATTCGTACCTCGAAACGAATAGTGACATTGTCGGGAACAGCTCCGATGCTTACAACATCTCTGCGGACGGGATTCACGTAGTTCGGCTCCGTCTGTCCTGCACCCTGAACCACGCTGAACGTGTGCTATATGAAGGCTAAGTGAAAACCACACGCAAATTAGAAATAAGCAGACTCACGCCGTGCAAGTGGAAAGGATGAGGTCCGCCCGCAGGACCAGCAGGAAGACTCAGTTCAATGGTCGCGTTCGAGGGCAACGAGTAGACACTCCCAGTAGGAAGGAGATCTTGTGCTGTCTGCGCACCACTGAGAATCTGCAGGAGTACCGGAACTGTCGGGGGTACGAAAGACACCCCATTGATCAGAAACTTGAGGGTGGGACCATCCTGCAAAGCACATCAGATGTTGTCTTCCATAGACGACTCTCTAGACTGACGAATGTCAAGTTCAAGTTCAAAGCGTAATCGACGCCGCCTGGGAAGGGTTGGCCAGGCTGGAAGAGCATTGATCAGTATTGGTTGTGAATGAACATGCGACTTAAACATACGGCAGCAGGGTTGTCTAGAGGGTGCAAATCTCCCTCAGCCATCGGACTGGTGCTCGCAACTAACGCAGTGGTGGGTTCAACCTCGTCAGCGCCGGCATAGCGCAGAATGGCCGAGTTGATCCCGCCCTCGAACCCTTGAGTAATGCCGGTACCGGGATTTGCACGAATCCAATAGTTATCGACAGGCTGGTTTGCTTCCAACTGTAAAATACTCGTCATTAAGGTCTGTCTCCATGCACGACAAGCAATGAATGCTCACGATAAAAGAGTAACGCTGAGCGGCGAAGATCTGGATTTGGTCGACGGTCAACGTCTCATGGTTGACGCCATCTACTTCAATGATGGTCATATCATGTCCATCAATGCTGAAATTGAACCACGAGTCACAGGAGATCGATACCAAACGCATTCGATAGCTATACAAGCAAGTGAAGTGAGCATGCAAATGGGGATGACATGACTGAAATCGTGGACATACCGCTTGCCAGCCTCGACATTGATAACAGCGAGATCAGATACAGGAGCGCCCGGTTCGCCGCATCTACCTAGACCGTTGATCAAAGTAGTGTCGGCATTGCTTGAATAGAGGTCAGTTGATACGTCGTTGGCTGTCTACGATGAACTGTCTTCACGTACGGGAAAGGGCCACCGAGACGGGCCGCCGTATGGTACCAGTCGGCCAGCGTGATGACGGTAGAATCTGGCGCAGATATCAGCCTACGTTATTCGGTCTGGCTGAATGCTTACCATCATCAACATCGTACAAGTCCGCATAAGGATCATTGGGATCGTAGACCACAAAAGCACCACGCAAACCGTCACAGTACTGAGTGGACAGATGACTATGATACCAGAATGTACCTGGAGGATATCACCACGTGAGTACACAATGTACGTGAAGCCTTGTAAGACAACAAACCGGCTTGATCGGGTGCGTTGAAGTTGTACAAGAAAGAATTCCCGGTAGCAATAGGACATTGATTGACGAAGGCCGGACCATCAGCCCAGTTCGTTCCGTGCTGGAAGAATCCATGCCAGTGCTGAAGTGAGAAGTTAGCACTAGTAAGCGTGACGTAGAGTGTTGCGTGAACTAACAATCGTCGTCGATTTGAGCATGGTAGCGTTGGTTAGCTCGTCGATAACATTGATTTGGAAGTTGTCGCCCTGTTATTTCCCATACGATGATGAATAAATGAACAAAAGACAACATGGAACTGTTCCAACCTTGTTGCCAGTAATGAGAGGACCAGGGAATACGCCCTCAGCAAGCACAGCCTGACGAGAGATACCGTCGGGGGCGATGGCTGCATTGACGATATGCAAGTCAGTCACAGGGCCGATGGCGGCGATGGCACCAGCGGAAAGGCCTGCAACGACGAGCGCAGTAGAACGAGTGAAGGAAAACATTGGTGAAGAGGCCCTCTGGTAATCCCTTGTCAACGGGGAACTGGGGAGCACAGGCAGTGAGACTCACTGGTTATTATACCTCTGACCACAATAAATAGAGCAAGTCAGATATACAAGGCCGTACACCTCGGTACAGAATCTGGTCCATGTCCGGCAGTCCCGATGGTCTGCCGCTCGTGGCCTTCGCAGAAAATGTATATTTTCTGTAGAGTTTGCCGAATATCGCGTGAGCGCAGACCTGGGCGTGAGATGACCTGTCAGGAACATAAGCTTGAATGTCAAAATCGCAGGCCGTGTCATCGGGCTGAAGCTCGACCCACCTTGTCTCAAATTTCGGTGCCGGCAGCCATCAGACGTACACACGGACCCAAACTGAAGGCGACTGAAGAGTGACTCCCACGAGCAACCAGTGTCTGGATCTTGCTCGCGCTGGAGAAGAGTTTGCTAGTGATAGTTCAATAACAGACGATGAGCTAAGTTTGATAGAAAAACTTACTTACAGATGAGACCCACTCCGACCGGCGAAGACGTGAACTGAGAACAGGCTGGGAATGGGGGAGCCATACCCGTTCCACTGGATCTCGTCCGTATCTACGTAGGAGATAGAACAGCATCTGACTTTCCTCGTACTTCGCTAGACATCAAAGCGATCGCTAAGGGTTGTCCTGCAACTGATAGACTGTCAGATGTTAGGCGATGGTTGCAGTGTGCTGCGTACGCAGGCAGTAACAGCGTGCAATATTGTCGCAGTGTTCAATCACTGGCAGGTACAAATCAGGATGTACTCCTCCAAGCGCTGGTTTTGATGCGCGCTCGGCCTCGGCGATTGCCTGTGGCCCTCCTCCCACCATAGCGCTTCAGCTTGCCTTGCCCTGTGAACTCATCATGCTCTTGCCGGGTTTCTGTTGCTTCCAAAGTCTTTTGTTAAATTTCGATTACGGCCGAAAATGCAGAGCAAGCTCATCTCAGCTCTCTTTGTAATTGCAAGGGCTTCGTAATGAGGCATTTATCGTACCCGGAATCGATGTCGGTTTGCTCTCGCCGCTCTTGCGCATGCACCCTCCTCTTACATTCTCACGGGAGGCGCGAACAGATGTTGTGTAGCTGATTCAGGTATGTTATCACCCTGTTTTTCCATCATTCCAATGTACCGGTCAGCTTCTGACTGGGAGTGAACAGAGTCCGGATGCGCTGTCGTTCTCACCAGATCCAGAAAAATAGACTTTGTTTCTTGGTCTCCTGCATTCTGCAGATGACGATCAGCATGGGTAACTACCTGTTCAAGGACCCTCTCTGCTCATGCCAGAGGGACGGTCTGTGAAGAGACCGCTCGCCATGGGAGTCCCCTCCTGGTTGCCTTCGCGCGTACGTATGTTCCCGGACTTAACGTGAGTTCACTTAATAAAACATGGCCGCGAAAGCTGTCTTCTCAGCCGGTTCGATATGGATGACAACTCTTCACATCGCAGGATGCAGCGACTCCGGCATGACACTCTGCGCCACCTATTCCGGGATTACGCCGATTCGCAGAGAAAAGGACTCATACGTAGGCAATGCAGTCTCAAATCTTTGTTGTATGAACACCCCATCATGGTGAGGACCGTCCAATCCCGTCTCTCCCGTCATCCGATGTTCGCTCTGTTCTCTCACTGAGTTGCAAATACACAGCCTTATTACGTATCCTTAACAAGGAATGCGCGATGCACAGCATTGTGCACATCGTGAGCGGCCTCCTCGCCGTGCCTCAACGCGTACTCCGCTGTAGAACACCGACTGCGGCATGAATCCAATCAAACCCAATAATGTACACACGCTTGCACAATACTTGATGCCAAGGGTGCAACGCTATTATGTCCGGTCATATCATCTGCAGCTCCCTGAAACCGAGTTTGCTCATCAATGTCAATCAATGCTTATGCTTACCCGCTCCGCAGCTGGATGTTACGACCGCGGAGTCGCGGCAACCGTGCGTTCAACAGTCTTCTACGGAGTGCACCTGCATTTGGTATGGTGCATTGCTGAACATATTATGAAAGTCGTCTTCAACATTCTAACTTCCATCATTCAGGTCGCCCGGCGAAGAGGAGATCCTACGGCCGCGGGCCCTACCATCACGTACCTGGCGCGGCCGTGACCATCTTCCTGCTCTCATACACGTGCATAGCCCGACTACTCGCGCCTCCTGACCATTGTTATCTGTGCGATGGTCGGCCGCGTAGTCGTCTGCGACGGTTCGTGGAATCGCCATCGACGCTTCTCGTGCTAGCTTTGCCGCGCCCCACCGCTATAAGACTTTGTGAGCCCAATTTGGGCCTCTCAGCAACTGCTTCAGAGTTGTACGCTGCCCTCCAACCTTCAGTGACATCTCACAACTTCCCATCTTCCTCACTCTACCCCCGACATGTTCACTAAGGCATCTGTCTTGCTACTCCTCGCGGCCTCCGCGCAGGCTTCGGCCATATACTCTGAATCATCTGTGCGTTCTTGCTCTCTTGATTTCGAATTTTCTCTGAAGTAGGAAATCCAGGCTTCAGATGTCGAAGCGACGTCTGTAGTTACCTCCACGTACACGGCGGAGAGGGTCATGAACACGATCATAGATGGTCAACATTACATCCGCCCCCCGTGTTATCGATCACTTATATTGCCTTGTAGTCGACCCTTTCTTGACAATTACGACCAGTACCGTCGTCTGGACGGAGACTCTCACTCCGTCCGCCACGTCCTCCGTCGTCTAGTGATTTCCTTCCTGAGCGGCCATGATGGTATGACTTCCAGTGTGTTGGTTTGATTTCTCTCAAAATCTACGTCCATATTCCTAAACTGACTCGCTTCCAGTTTCTCATTACGTTGTAGACAACTGTACCTTGGTTCACAAGAGCTATACATATCGAACAATTTCTTTTCCTTGCGCGTTTACCTGGCGAGCTTCAAGAGTTTCTCACGCATAGAGCGCGAAGCTTAGGCACGTGCTTGATGTGGATCGAGTTACATTCCTATGCGCTCCTTGAAATCGATGTAGGAAAGGTCACACATATTTCCGCCTTGGAAGAAGGTCATATGTGGCCGACAGGCGGTAGGGAAGCTGTCCACCGAGGCCGATGACAATTACCCCATTACATTATTGCGAGGCGTCCAACTTACGCAAGTTGTTCGCACCAATATCCGCACGCCGAAGACGGGTTCTTCACAAGAACATGATGAATAACAACACCTCTTCAGCGCATCAGTGTCTGAGCGGGGTTCAGTCTTTTGGCTCTACATACATAACTACACGATACGACAGGTCTACGCTCATTTATCAACAGCTACTTTCGACGATGCGGAGGTGAGTCCAAGAAAACACGGTATCTGTACAAGAAAACAGGTGCGATGCAGACTCGTTGGTACGTGCAAGATGGAGGGCACGGGCAGAGCAGGACGGGACGGAAGAGGACGGCACAGTTAGGTGGAGAGTGATCAGACTGTTCGCTGATTGTGCAAAAAGAAAAAGCAGACACAGACGCAGCCGCGTCAGAGACCCAAAGAAGAGAGAGAAAGGGAAAGAAATCGGTAGCGTGATGCAGAGCGAGGTGATGATATATATGTATATGATGCATATGATGCAGGAGGTGCCAATGTTCGACGTACTATAAATTATGCAGCAGCAGGGTCCTTTGCTTCGCAGGCCGAATTCCCTTCAGTAGTCCATCATGCGCACGACGTCGCCTTCGAATCGCACGTCGCCGCGCTCGTGCAGCGCGGTCGCGGCCTTCGTGACCTCGGTCGTATCGAAGTCCTCGTGCTTGTCCGCAGGGATCGCGGCGTTGAGGTACGTGACGAGCGACGCGATCGTCAAGTCGTCGCCTTGCCCGTAAGTCGTGCGGAATAAATAACGAATCGACCTGTGGGTGAAGTCCAGCCTGCGCGAAGGATGATGAGTATGCGCTCGTCGCGCAGCAGTCAAGAGAGGACCACTTACCTCCCCGTGGGGCTGTCGAGGTCCGCCATGTGCGGCGGAAACTCGTCACAGTCTATGTCGATCTCCCCTTCAGCGTCTTCGTCTGCATCCGAATCGTTCAGCGCAGCCGCCTTCTGGCTCAGCAATGCCTTGCGCTCTTCCATACGTCTCAATTCGGCTGCCTTGGCCTGCTCACGCGCCTTTTTCCGTTCTGCTCGACGTTCAGCACGCCGGCGCTTGGCCTCTTCGTTAGCGGGCTCGTTGCCCTCCTCGGACTCTGCGTCTTCGCTGTCGTCAGTGGTTTCTTCCATCTTCTTCTTCTGTTCCCGCTGCAGAGCATCCATCTGTGCGCGGTACTCTGCGAGCTCGGCGTCCTTCTGCGATCGCTTTTGTCTGCGACAACGTGATTAGCATCCAGCACGACGACAGCCCATGGTAAGGTACGTACTGCCTGTTCAGACACTTGCCCCGGTGTTGGACCCAAGGATACGCGCAGTAGGAGCTATCCTGTCTGAGTTGGACCCACTTCCTGCAGAGCGAGCAGAATACGCGGTTTGGCTCCACCTGGGTGATCAACGGGTCAGCACGCAGCGAGGCCGCGCGTTGCTCAGCGTTACGTCGTCGCGACTCTTGAGTAGGCGGGAAGTTTGTGGGGTTCAAGTCCTTGAACGAAGTGGCCGAAAACCTCGACATAGATGGTCCGGCTGGAGACGGACCCTTAGCAATAGGCGAGGTCACAGGAAGCGGCGGAGAGAGCATCGCGGAAGACGAGACCATGGCCATGAGATGCTTCGATGGTGGCGGCACGCTATCGATAGTTGGGATGTTCGGACTGTGGCTGCCATACGAGGGCTGGTAAATGAGGGTTCCTGGTTGCTGTTTTGATTTGAACGTACCTTGCGCTTGGACCAGTCGAAGACATACTCGCAGACTTTGCTTGCAGACAAGACGACTTGTGCTCCATCCATGCCTGAACAGCCTGCTCGCTGTCGTCAGTCCCTACCGAGATCCAGGTCTCACAGAGCTTGCATAACACGCGTTCCGCGTCAACCTTGCGGACGTAAGGGTCGTTCACGAGGGTATTACCGCGCTGGTCACCCGTAAAGCCGTTTTTGCTACCAAACGTATCAAGTATAAATCACAGTGAGATGAGCACGCGTTGAAACGCGATTACGCACGACTTTTTGGCCAAACAGCTCTTCCTGTGAGCGTCCCAAGGGATCGAGCAGTACGTCGAGTTAGGTCGCAGGCGAATCCACTTGTCGCAGGACGCGCATAGCACGCGATAGGCTTCGAACTTGGCGACGTAGGGGTCAGAGCGGAGGTATTCAATACGCTCCTGTTCAGAACGCTTTGCCCTGCGGCGCTTGGCCACCGGCGCCGAGGGCTCTCCGTGCGACTCGGGGGTGTACATGACTGGTTCGCTGACCGTAATCGCCTGAGCAGCACTGGGGCTGCTTCGGGGGAGGAGAAATTGTAGCGCGTATGGGAAAAAGAAACGGAGGTGACGACTCACCACTGCTGGCGATGCAAATCCCAGTGCTTCACAGTAAACCCCCCTGTCCCCTCGTCTCTGAACGATATCTCCTCGCCACAGGCCTCGCAGGTGACGTGACCGTCCTCGTACTCGTTCTTTGGCGGTAGCGGGTCCGTCGCGGTCGCAGGCGTATCGGATTCCTGCGCAGTCTCTGGTGGAGTACCTTCCTTGCCTCCAGCTACCTTACGCTTCTGCGGGACACTGAGAAAAGAATTTGCCTGAATATACGCACACGCTCCGCGATCGAACGAGGAGGCGGGACATACACCGTCTCGGTAACCATGACCAAAAATATGGGTAGTTGACACCTAGGCGATCTTTTCAACGAGGGCTGAGGGCTCGAGGGCGATTGGGACGTACTGTATATCTGAGTGTGTTTATATCAATGCATGCCCCGGATAATGCGGGCGCCACAAGCGTGCAGGACGAGTCCCAGCTCGAAAACGATGCGGAGAACGGGCACGACGATGAGCTGATGGTGGGGGATGGCAACCAGGAGAGGTGGCGGACAGACGCGAGGGGTTATAAACTGGACAGAAGAGGGAAGCGAAACATTTGAATGGATGAAGAAATTCCGGAAATTCGAAAAACAAACACAGAGTGTGACATTCCCAGGCTGAAATTGCAATCCAGCAATCTGACAGCGATCTTAAAAAAGTAATCTTGCGCCCTTCTTCCACTAATCTCACAGTAATCTCCCAGAAATCAGCCAGGAATCAGCAGGAAGTTAGTCAGAAGTCAGCCCGAAGTCGACCAGAAGTTGGCAGAAAGCGACAAGAAATCGACCCTCCGCGAACCCGCTCTGGTCAAATCCCGACCCTGCCTCCTTTGCACCACAATCTCTCCGCGAGAAAATATAACAAATACCGAAAACTACCATAAGTTGGCCTCTCACTGCCCTCGCAATCACCTAAACTCCCATAGGCAGCCATATATCGCTCTTCCCGCGGTCTAGGCTACGAACAAGCTCTCAGATCTCAGGTATCTGGACCCTCTCAACCCACGTCGCCTCATCGAACATCTGCATCAGCCACACACGCTCATGATTCAACCATACAAGGTTCTCTGATATGTCAGGACTACGTTGGGAGCGGCCCTACTCCCTTTGTGTGTCTCCGTGATCTCGTTCTCAGCCCATTGCAGCAGATCCAGCGTACACGCTCCCCCATGCCTTCTTGAGACTGGTTCTGTCGAACATTTCCCGGACACAGAAACACGATATCGTGCGGGCCCCGATATGAGTCTTTTTATGCCCAGAACGCTCTCAGCCATGCTCCCAGCCAGAACCTGTCTGACGACCTGCGCGTATTGGGCGGACGCAAGGAGACGCGAGGGGTGCGTATGTTGCCGCCATGTGGATGCTGTGGATGCTTCAGCCGCGCAAAACACTCGATTGTATTCGATGTTGATTCGACGTAGCCTCTCCGCCGACATAGCATCGCATTCCGTGGCACCGCAGTCCACATTGCGCGCCTCCGCATGGATTTCATGATAAATCCTGCCCGGAATCACAACATCAGCCAGCATCAGCCCCAGAGAGGAAGGCTGCAAGGCGGCTGCTGACGGCTGTGAGGGCCACATAACATTCAAGGGCAGCATATCTGACATGACATATCAATGAATAGAATTCTAGATGCTTACAGGGATTCCGGTTGTGGCAGGAGAACCGAATAGAGTTTTTCGAGTTCCATGGGTGTGACTCCTGTACCCAGCCTGGCTGAGAAAACTCCGGAAATAAGACAGAACTGCTGCCCACCGTGTGTTCGAAATCGCACCATCAGTTCAGAAGTATCACTAGGTATCACCCTGCGCTTCACCGTCAGAACCTCCTCCTGATACGCCGCCGGCTTCGTAATGTTAGCGGCGCGCGACATGGACATTGTCAACGCCGAGATGGCCTCTCCAATAATGTTCTCGTATGTCTAAGCTGCAGATCGCGGCCTGCGGGCGAAACCTATACTTTGAATGGTGATTTTGGAATACCAATCCGGACCTGTTACGTAGCTATAACCTTCTGACACTGAAGCAGAAGAGCCAGAGCACCCTCATGACAACGCTTGCGTCTATCCAATCCGCCCAATGAGGGTGCGAGAATTACCGCCATAACACCTCTCTCTGCAGACTACACCTTTCCATAACCACCCTGTTCGAGGAAATCCTTCAGACGGATAACGATCAGCTCTAACCCTTCGAGCCACTTGCGAAGCTCCGCGTCGAATTTCTCATGTGGCGTGCCTTCCGTGAGGCGGTTATAGAAATCTTGGCGGTGCGGAACGGCTCGGATGGCCACCTGTACCGTAACGGGAAGAAAATAAGACACCGACACAGTGTGCGAACAGCCGCGGCCGCACTCACCGTGACGACAGACCGCACGATGAACGAGTGGTGGTGCCTTAATATAGTGTCGTATGACCGCCTGAAGCAGACGTGCAGCTCGGCGGTACGGTCGTCCTGCATATTCTGCAGCGCCTTGCAGGTGAAAAGGAGGCCGCTGCAGTACCAGGATAGACGACGAGCAGCGCTTCATGTGGGCACGACCTAGAGAGGGAAAAGCTCCAACACTCACCGCACGAGCCGAACAAGGCAGGCGGTTGCGTGCCGCTGGCCTTCCTTTGCTTCATGCTGGACGAGCTTCTCCAGAGTTGGCGAGTCCTTCTCGGTGGCCTGGTACCTATTACGCACGCCCTGGGAAAAGAACGCGGCTCAGTTTTGTAGAATTTACACGGCGCGTGCAGTCCAGAAGAGCGTACCGCTATGTTGCTCCGTAGGTCGGTCTGCACGAACCCGAATACACCGCCGCCGAGCAGGTCTGCGGTGGGTAGCCATGAGCATGCTGCTTCGTGGTACAGTAGTTGAAAGGTCAAACACCCATCTCACCGAACATATTGACGAAGTCATCTGACGCGTGAAGGAACGAAGCAGAGTCGACTCCACTGTCTGTAATCAGAACATCTGAGAAGGACTGGCACGAATTAGTCAGGAGAACGTCCACATGAGCACATCCTGGCACGAATCCGGAGATGAAATAAGAGTCGCGTACCTTGGCACTTTCGTAATAAGGTGGCATCTGCGGAAATAAGAGTGGGAAGGGCTGAGGTGGTTATTGAAGAAGGTGGTGGTCGACTTCAGACATCCGCCTCGTCTCTTGGTGCACGACTAACTGTTGTTGAGCGTACCTCTGCCTCGAGGAAGCTGGCCGGACCACGGTGTGCACAGACTTGGGCGTGCTGGGTGCGTGCCCTGCGTTGGAGTGCTCGAAGGCTCGACTGGTGTACCAGAGCACCTGCCTAGTTGGGTGCGCAGACTCCTAGCTGGCGCGCGCCTCATTGGTCGCCGCGACAGGCGCTAATCTCGCCCAGACGGGAGTCTGGGGTGCACTACGTTTCGCGACCCAGCCATGGGCGTCGTCGCCGTGGCCGCCCTGCTGGCCTCTGCCGCTATCACCCCCATGCACGGCTGAACTCGGACGTCGCCTCGCATTGACGGGATCTCGCATACTCGTCTCTCCCAGCGACCCCCTACACACTCGCCCCGCCGTCTGCCCCAGCATCCGCTGCAATCATGGCGCGGGTCTACTCTAACGTGAACGCACATCTGGGCCCCGGATGGTACGAATATGGTGAGCGCTTTGCACGCTTCGAGGGCTGACGACGAGGGCTGCAGATGCGCTTTGCGTGATTCGAAGGATCCGGAGGGTGCATCGTTGTCGAATGGCCTAGGCTGGAGTGGCGGATGTCGGATTCCTGGTGACCCTGACACATACCTTGCGTTCAGGGTCACTATGAGTTCAGTCAATTGTCAATGGGCTGGTATGGGCAGCGTCACGATACAGGCGATACGTGTGGGCGCATGGTTGGCACACATCCGTTTAGGTGGCATCGACCTTCTCATGGACTCCTGAGACCACCGGCAGCAACGTCATCTACCACTCCCTCCGAGTGCGCATCGATGTCATCGTACTCATCTGCGGTTTCTACAGAGAACCTCCAGATCGATTGGAACACACCAGAGCGATATGAAATCGTGCAGAGAGTGGGAGGCGGAAAGTACTCAGAGGTGCGTGCGCCATATGTGTGCGCCGCGATCTGTCCTGATCGCGTCGATCTAGGTCTTCGCGGGCATAGACATGTCCAATGAGGACACCTGTATCATCAAGGTACTCAAGCCCGTCGCCAAGAAGAAAATACGACGCGAGATCAAGATTTTGCGCAACCTGACTGGCGGGCCCAACATTGTCGGCTTGCTCGACGTCGTGCATGATCCTCCATCGCGGTCGAACAGCCTCATAATGGAATACGTGCATAATACTGACTGGAAGGAATTATTCCCATCATTCACGGAGCTAGAAATCAAACACTATATTTTCCAATTATTGGATGTGTGTAACTTCTCGCTGCTCATCGGTCGTGCCTGACCACTCATTTCACGATCGTAAAACAGGCTCTAAACTTTGTGCACTCGCGAGGAATCATGCATCGAGATGTGAAGCCTGGGAATGTTATGTATGACAAGGAGAACCGCAAGGTCTGCACCCACGCCACTCTAATGGACATCGAGCTCATACCGCTTCTCGGTTAGCTACGTTTGATCGATTGGGGGCTAGCCGAATTCTACCACACAGAGACCGACTACCACATACGCGTGGGCTCACGATACTACAAGGCGCCTGAGTTACTGGTGGGGTACAAGAAATATGACTACAGCCTGGACATGTGGAGTGTCGGCTGCATGCTTGCGTCCATGGTGAGTTCCCAGCATAATTTCACGAGTCACCGCCAAGTGAAGATGGACGCGAACACCGTGCCACTGTGCCTTCTATACTGGTGTTAGCGTGATCTGACTCTGACGCAACGCCATCACAGATCTTCCGCAGAGAGCATTTCTTTCGCGGGCGTGATAACGACGATCAGCTACTCCGCATCCTCAAGGTGCTAGGTACGGATGCTTTTGAGCGATATCTAGAGAAGTACAGTCTCTACGTCCGGACAGACAACCCGGCGATCTTGGAGAGGTGCGTGCGGCTTTTGTCGTGTTCCGCGACGCGACCATCTGACGTGCAGTCGCCCGTGGGTGCTCGCTTGCGGTATTGCAGCCATCCGAAGCTGCCATGGGCGAAGTTTGTTACTTCCGACAACAGGCCGAACGCATCCCATGAGGCCCTAGATCTTCTAGATAGACTGTTACGATACGACCATTATGAACGCCTGACCGCCGCGGAAGCACTATCGCACACGTATTTTAGTGAGTTGCTCGCGCTATTACGTCTCGTTCTCTCCGCTCATCAGCGCGCGGTCATGCAGATATCGTACGCCTCGGCACGACGTCAAAGTCTGCTGAGCGATTTAGCGATTCGGGCTTCTGCTCGACCTAGCTGCTCCCGGCGGCGTAGAATGCGTGGCTTCTCTGAATGCCATTTGAGGTCTGTTTTTCTTAGAGCTGCTTCATCTCATGTTTCCCCTTGTCTCGGAGCGGACATTCCGTCTATAATTCTATCATTATTCAGCTATTGTTGTATCTGTCGCAACGTACCCACACACACTGTATCTGCTCTGCTATGTATTTATGACACGAATACAATGCTGCACCATGGCCCTCCGTCTTCCGTCTCAAACACCCGTGGTTGGTTGTCGCGTAAAGCGCATATCGTGAGCAGGTGCGCGCGGTACGGCGGGCTCACTCAGCTTTCGCGAGATACAAGTGCCGTCAGCAGGGCGGTCACTTTTCTCCAGATCGCTGAAAAGTGATCCGGCGGTGGTAGGGAAGGTCGATGCGATATACAACGCAGCATTTGGTGCTATGGGGAGATATTTGATGGTGCTATTGATAGCGTCGAGGCGCCTAGAATAGACTGTAGGTACCTATGTACTTTACCGCAAAAACATCTTAACGGCGGCGCGGAAGAAATGTGAAACGCCTCAGTGCCCGGAGACGAAGTTGGATCGCAAACCGGTGCAGTATCAGGCCAAAGCTGTGCCAAGTAGAGCCAAGTTATAGCCTGGTGCAACCCACGAAGTTCTCATGCGATATTAGGAGCTGCCGTAATTCGTCTGTGTACTGCGCTTGATCGACGGTCTCGACTCGGGTGAAGATGACGATCCCTATGCCTGGGTCCGTTCAGCGCACATCAGCAGTGCAGACTAAGAAGACGCAGAGCAGGAGACCCTGACTCACGACGTTCATCCGACGCATCCGAGTTTCACGGCGTCCCAGGGCGTGCAGGATTGGTTCGCTGGTGGCAGTTTTTAACCATGGGTATCAGCGCGGTAGGTTCAGCTCCTTAATCAGCCCGGGACGAGTATCACTTGCATGATCTCACCGTGAAAATATGGCTACGCACCATGCATGTGACGTTTATTGAGGCTGACAGAGACCAGGCTATGACAGCGAGAGTGCACGCGAGAACGATTCAGCCTGGACGGGAGAGCTGCAATTGGGTGGTTGAGGAATGTTAGTCATCGTTGGTTGGAGTCAGAGGTGTCCGCTGGGTTTCTGAGAGTAGTAAAAGCGGGTAGATGGGTGCATGGATGTCGTCGTCATCGTCCGGCACGTCCTCGAGGATGATTGCAGCAACCACAGTGGGTGAGAGAGAGAAAGAGAGAGAGGTGGTTTCGGCTCCGGGAGGGAGGGTGGCGTGTGTAGCCCGATGGGATCTGTGTGTACAAAGTTGCTACTCGCCCCTTTCGAGGTCGATTGTCCCATCCCGCACGAATAATGATCGCTGCACTCTGATAAACGAGCACCGCAGTAGCCGGTACGAACCACTAAAATAAGCTGATGGCACCCCTCCCCCTTCCGGTAGCAACCACCTTTCTTTGAATCTCTCATCCACAACATGCCTGCCGATCTCTCAAAGCCCTCCGCGTCCGCCAAAACACGCCGCGCCGCCAAGAAGGACAGCGAGGAGGACAAGTTCGACTCCACCCACGCCAGAGAGATTGAGTTGAAGCGAAGCAGGGGGGAGATCTCGTGTGCAGAATGTCGCAGGTGCGATCAACCGCACGTCTTAATCCATCCTGGTCCCATTAACGCCTTTTCGGTGCCCGTGTTAGATTGAAGGTGATGCGCACCCCTGCCGTCCTCCTTTCTTCTCCACGCTAACGGGGGCCGTTCATCGCAGATTCGATGCGACAAATCCATTCCGTGCAAGTCATGCCAGGTACGTCGACCGTCGCACTTCCGTCGCCCCTGGGTCTCATTCGTAACGCCACATAAAAGCGGAGGGGGTGTGCCGCCTTGTGTCCGAACGGTTCGCCCCATCATAATGTTGTCGTGTTGTTCTCGAAGAGCTAACCGTTCTCAGGGAGCCTGGCAACTGGCCAGGGCACTCGGTAACCTCGCATCTTCCCCTCTGTTACGACGTGCACTGATAGGAGGCTTGCCAGGTTCGTGCTCGCAGCCACAGAATACCTCCACAAACGGATAGCCAAGATGAATGAACGGATACGCCAGCTTGAAGACGCTTTAGCCATACTACAAGCGCGGTGTTCAAACGAGACACATCCACTCTTGCGCGACGACCTAGTAACCACGAAGACGGAGCAGGATGATGAGGAGAGCAATGCTGATGTCGTCCCGGCTGCTCCTGCAGATATCATCGAGACTTTTGGAACGTTGTCGGTGTCAGACCACGGCGTGTCGCGCTTCTTTGGGCCGACAGGAGGACCTGAGGTACGGTGAACGACTGAATGTATATTCAATTTTACTCACTACCACATTCATCGCAGTACCTTTTATTTGTGCGTATGTCATCTCTCGACTCATTGTAACGTTAACAAAGTTATCTGGTAGACTGAGAACGACACACCCCCTACTTCCCCGCCGCCTGCCCCTGAAAGCCTTTCACCTGAATCTTCCCGCGACTCAATGACTCCACCGATTAACGGGGAGCTCACACGGTTCTCAGCTTCTTTCCCATTCACACCTATCGGCTCTCCCAGCGACGTGCAGGACCTCATAGAGCAGTACCTACCGTCGTGGGAGCGGGCCTCGTACCTCACGGAGACCTACATGGAGAACGCCGGTTGGCTTTTTCGCGGGGTCACAAGGCAGCAGCTTGTCGTGGAAATGCTGCCCGTCATCTACAAGCGGCCGATTCCGGAGTCCACGCCAGTCGCGTCGCGGGATTACACCGGACCGCATGATCTCGCCCTCGTATTTCTCGTCTTTGCGGTTGGGTCCCTTCTGGATTTGTCACAGGAACCGTATAGCGCCGAGGGAGAACATTATCATCACCTTGCGAGGGCCGCGTTGTGTCTCCAGCCCGTGTTGGAGAAGCCATCGATTGTCGCTATTCAGGCGCTTCGTCTGCTCAGCATTTACACCGCTATGGCGGGGAAGGAGATGCGAGGGTCGGAGACGACAATGGAAACGACTTGGTCCCTATTGGCCCTTTCAGCCCAGCTAGCTCATAGCGTAAGTCTCTTCTTACATGTTTTAAACTCGCTTCTGACGCTACGTCACATCGTAGATTGGTTTGCGTACGTTGCCCCCACACCCCAGCACTCTGCCTAGCGAGCTCACAATATTTTTAGATCGAGACAGCGCGCGATGGGGGTTGTCGAAGTGCATGGTCAATAGACGGCGTCTTCTATTTTGGGACCTGTACATTGGCGATGCATGGCAGGTGCGTATCGTCTCGGGGACCGCGAGGAGTCATACTGACATTTTTTGCAGAGTCTCACCACCGGTCGGCCTCCATCTTTTACTCGTGACTATATCGACTGTAAATTTCCTGCTCTACAGCATGTTGACATTGAGAACGAAGATGAGGAGCTAGACTTGGACGACGAGGAACAAAGCAACGATTGTGTGTTTCTAGCTTTCGTTGCCATCGTACTGATCGCTGACCCGTCTTCTCACCGCACGTCCGTTGACAGTCAACACGTGGGGATGTCGATTTGCTATTCAATGCGTCTCCGAGGTCGCTGCTCGTGCGCTCGCCGCCGAACCGCCATCCTACTCCACTATCCTAGAGCTAGATCGGAAAGTGCGCGAATTTCCCATCCCGCCAGAGGTCCTTGCCATACTAGAAGACCTCAAGTCTCCTGACGATAACGAAGAGCCGCCACCTCTCACCACGTCTATGGAGCGTATGGTTCTTTCTCACTGTAGAGAAACCGGTAAGCCTCATCCGCCCTTTTTCACGTGTGCGCCTCTCACCCTTGTCACTGCCTGATAGTACTATTGTGGATACATCGCAGCTACTTCGCCCAGGCCATCATCGACTGCCCTTCCAACCCACTGCGCAGTCCATATGCTTCCTCGTTCCTTGCGACCTATCGGGCTTCGGTTACGATACTCAGCACGATCGAGAGGCAGTTCACCAAATATCCGAGTTTATGCGCGCGGTTCTGGCAGATCTGGACCTATGCCTTCTCCGCAGCTGTAAGTTTAGGATGGCGCTCTATGACAACTCTATTTCTGACACAGAGATTCACAGGCTGTCTTTGGGTTCGTGGTGACGAGAGGTCCGCGGTCGCCACTGGCGTCGTCTGCTATCGCCCAGCTCGACATAGCACGCGAGCTCTTCGCGAAGGCTGCGGTACACAGCCGGCGGGCAGCAAAAGCCTTGGTGAGTACATCCCCGTGCGGCAGGTCGGACCAGAACACTCACAGCAGTGCACAGCCTATGTTGAACAAGTGGAGCGAGAAGGCGCACTGCGCGTTGAACACCGCCAGCGTCGACGCCTCGCAGGACGGAGAGCTCTGGAGCGTGAAATTGGAGGACGACGGCGATGAGCTGGAGATCTTCGCGGGCAAGACGCGGCTCGTGGAGTCGAAGCGGCCGTCTCCGTCGCCCAATGTCGAGTCTCGAGCAGAGCCTGTGCCACCTCCCACGGCGCTGTTCGACCCTGGACTGCGGGGTCCGCTGCATCCACCGCCGGTTCTTCCTTCACTGCCACAGATGCACACTGCCGACGCGCCGTCGCGGTCCAGTAATACCTGGGCACAGCAACGCGAGCCTGTCGTGCACTCCCAAGGATTCGCCAATATCCCGTATCAGCAGCAGCAGCAGCCGTCGCCAGATCTTTACATGCAGACGGCCTATCCGTCGACATATGGGCAACCAGCGCCCGGTGCGGACCCGCTGGGCTATAATTGGCCAACGCCATCTGCACAACATCAACAACAACTACAGCGCCAGGCGTATTCTCAGTCCATGCAGCAACAGGCGCAGTATGCTGACTTCGTCCAGCAGCAGCAGCCGCAGTATCCTGCGGGATACTCCGAGGAGTACGCGAGAGACCATGAGCGTATCATGCCAATGCAGCATGCGACGCTGCACAACAACGTACCGCACCCGCAATACGTGCCACCCCAGGAGTTGGTCGGCCTGGGGCTTGCGTCTCGCGACTCGCGCCTCGGAGAACGGTGGACGTCGTTCATGCACGAAAGTGGCTTCTTGGATGGATTTGACTATGATAGAACGTCGTGAGCTCTGTGTATTCTGTTAATTCTTTCGTTCCCGTCGCAAGTGTACCCGTCTTCCCATATTATGTATCCGTATTGTTAGGTCTCTCTGAACTGTCGGCATTTTTGAGCAGTAGCGCCCCGCACCTTGCCTTATATAGTAGCATCCCGCCACATAGACGCGCCGGCCGCTTTGTTTAATACACACTCGTCTTCTTCGTGCCCGAGAGTGTTCGTTCCCTCTCTCCCGGACGCGAAGGTATGTCCCATGTTGTCTCTCGATTCGTTTGTCTGATTCCGTCTCCTTCATCCCACCCTCAAGGCGAATGCACTGCATCCTGGCTTCGCCTCAGCTGCGGTTGTGACGGTGTGACGGCGGGGCCCGCGACGGGGCCCTGGCGGGCCAGCGGCTAATGCGCGCGGCGCGCCATGTGATTGGTCGCCAAGCTACGTCACATTAGGCTCTTTAAGATTCCTGTTCGAGTAAAACTGGCTCCGCACACAGTCTCTGTTTCGAAATCCACCTCGTTGGCATGTTCTCCAACACTCCCCCGCAAAGCCCTCCGAGTCGTCCCTTCGTCCCCGACTCCCATGAAGACCTCCTGGGATTGCCAGAACGACCTGGTCACCCTCGAGCGAGGAAACCGTTCCTTGTTCGCTGGCTGGGGCGGCGACGACGGCGACGGTTTATCTACGCGACTCTCGTCGCTGCCTCTGTCCTTCCCGTTCTCTTATTTTACTTCCCCGCCCTGCAGTTCTGGAGAAGTGGACACTTCCTAAAGGTAGTGTGGCCGTTGACCTTACCACCCTTGTACGCCGTGTCGCGTGCGCGTGAGGCTGCCTTGCCGCAACATCTTACTGTCGATCCCTTTGCGGGAGGGAGGAAGTTCCTCTGGATAGCAGGGCACGACTGGGGTGCGTGTATTTCTCCGTCTCTTTGCGACATTTGACACTGACGTGACGTACGCTTTCTTAATAGGTTATGGATGGGGTAATATCATGCAAGAAATAGTCATGAACGCCCACCTATCCTATGTCACCGGAAGAGCGTACGCAGTTTCGTCACGCCTTCCATAGCGTGTACTCAGGATGTACTCATGTCGGACTATCTAGATACGTCTTCGACCACTATACCTGGAATAGAGAAGGCCCAGAATATTCGTTCTTTGGATTGAACATAATACCATCCCGTATCCCACTATCCACCCTTTTATCAGGTAACAAATTAGTTGCCTCTAGTGCCTACGATATGCTAAAATGCTCCATCGAATATAGGGCCGGTCGTCGGTGGACCCTTCGCCGATGGGGACGTTTCTCCTCGTGCAGTATCAAGACAGTACTGGGAGAAGATATGCCCACACCCAACGATAATCAACGCCGAAGATCTTCGCGCATTGCACGGGAACGAAGTGTCAGCCTTGAAGATAATAGAGACCTGGCGCGATTATCTGGCGAACATCGACGATCCATGTGTTGAGGTTGCTCGCGAGTCCGGCAATGTCTTTGACCGCTAGTGAGTGTGACTATCCCTAAATCAAATATTAGAAGCCTGACAAGAGCTTTGCCTAGCATGTTCGGGCATCCAGACCAAGTTCTGCCTGCATGGCCGACATTTCGACAGTCGCCGATCCTGACCATGTGGGCGTGGTCAGACCTCGTTCGCAGCGCGCTTGAGGGTAATCGGGAACTCTTCTCCCCAGCACCTCTCGAACTCGAACAATCCCATACAGTTGATCACGATCCGCACGCGCCAATAGCTGGACTGTTGGCTATGCACATCCGTCGCGGAGACTACTCACGTCACTGTCCACGTCTCTCCCGATGGGGTTCAGCCTTCAACGCGTTCAACTCCTTCCCCGAGCTCCCAGATCCGTGGGACGCACCACACGGCACCGAAGAAGAGTCCTTGGCTGTCTATCTCAGACGGTGTTACCCCACCATCGAGCTGATCGTGGAGAAGGTCGAAGCCGTGCGACGTACCTCGAGCGGCGAGGGCCTAAAGAACATATACATCATGACCAACGGTGATCGCGCGTGGTTGAAGGAGCTTAAGAGCGCGTTACGGCGCGCGTATGGATGGGAACATATCGTGACGAGTCGGGATATGGTGTGGACACCTGAGCAGAAGTTTGTCTCGCAGGCTACGGACATGCTCATCGGCCAGCGAGCGCAGGTCCTCATTGGCAATGGGGTAAGTCTTCCCTGTTTGCGTTCAAGCTATGCATTGTGCTTATCTTTCATGATGTGTAGTTCTCGAGTATGACGTCGAACATCGCTATGCTTCGTATGGCAAAAGGCTTGCACCCGAATACCACCCGGATGTGGTAGCGTGTCTCACTCCATAATGACTTCACACACTCGTTCAAACGAAGTTAATACCTACAATAATCCGCCGCTGGCCGGCTCTCTACTAGATGGAAACCACATCATTATTATATAAGGTCAGCTCCGGGGGAGAGCGTTCGTAGTTCGCAAGTGACGCGGTTGTGTCATCTCGCTCGGGTCACATTCTTTTCGGTTATTCTAATACACGCTATTCCAGTATCCAGTTATCAATATCAGTCATTGTAGTGCTACGATGAAGCGCGATCGAGGCTACTGTGCGTGAGGTGACGAACTGGCATTTACGCCCATGAATTAGATACCTCTCTATTCAGAGTCAGCGGCACTTCACGCCCGATTGTATCCATTCGCCTCCATCGATCCTCTCCCGCCAACATGCACCCCACAGGTCAATGCAAGCTTCGAAGTTGTCGTTCTCAGCTCGGTAGCAGAGGAACATACTTTTGGTACCTGCCCTTCTCCAGATTGTCATTGCAAATGGTACTGAAAAGTAACATGTGCACATCTATGATTTTCAAGATGTGCCGTTCAGGTACTGAGTTGATACAGTCTTGCAATGCATCTCGCTCGTTTCGTGTACTATTAGCAGCAGACAGTCAATAAATCTTTTCGCGTCGCGTCGCGTGAAGCGTCTATCGTAATGTCACGTGAATGTCCTAGTTTGGTTTGAAAAGCGCACCAATATACGAGCGCCTAAACATTTATCCACGATATCTGACAAATCGTCGAAAAGCGGCTGCTCGTCGTCGGCTACAGCTTGCTCGCTCTCAGTGTGCAACCGCATTCCTGCATTCTTGTTCCGTCATTCTGTTATGTTTCGTCGAGTCCTCCAAACTACAGCCTCTCGATGTCGTGCAACGCGGACTACTTCAATACCTTCTGTTCTGTCGTCGCGCTTGCATAGAGCACCACCAATAGCTCAGTCTACGCTTGGAACCCGAACCAGGCCATTCTCTACATCTCTCTGTGCGCGGACGGCTCAAGATGATACTCCAAAAGCTCCATCTTCAGGGGCCGCACCTCCTGCTGTTGGAACAGACTCGCACGTCCATGTCCAGCCGCAAGAGCCTCGTCTCTCCATCACGTTCACCTGCACGGTGACTGATTGTGGCACACGTTCTACTCACGAATTTACAAGACGAAGTTACGAGCGGGGTATTGTTATTGTGCAGTGTCCAGGCTGTGAGAACCGGTGAGTCTACCTACTTCGTGCCGGTCGTGTCTACGCGGCGTGTCTCCCTTCTACTGGGACACGTACCGTGCGACCTGCAGCGTCCAAAGGCACTAAACGCTAACTCCCGAGTTGTTTTTAGCCATCTCATAGCAGATCACCTGGGCTGGTTCAAGGAAAGCACCGAGGAAGGCAAGTTGAAGACGATAGAAGACTTGATGCGGGCAAAGGGCGAGAGCGTCAGACGTGGACGGATAGATGCAGGCGGTGTGATAGAGTATGCTCCAAAGTGAATAGTGAGGATGATGATTACAGTGATACAGTACACGCCATTCTGGAATACAGCGTACAGTCTCACGATGATGATGATGCCGGCGCTTGCTCATTCACCGGCGGAATAATACCGTGTGCCTCAAGTAGCTGCTCTAGCTCGCCTGACTGGTGCACTGGAAGATGAAGAGGACACGTCAGTAAACGAAACGTGTCGGTAATGACTGGGACACTGACTGCTCAGGAGGATGTCGCACCCGCCGACAAACTCCCCGTTAACGTAGAGTTGTGGAATTGTGGGCCATTCCCTGCAACGCTCAGGATCAGTGTCATGTTGAGCTCGAACGTAGTATTAACTAAACGTACGAGAACTCCTTGATGCTATTCCTCAACTCGCTGTCCTCCAGCACATTGTATGTTTTGAGCTTCTCCGGTGGGATGCCGTGGATCTCGAGCACCTGTGCGGCGGCACGCGAGAATCCGCATTGCGGTTGTTCCAGAGTGCCCTTCATAAACAGAACCACAGGCGTGGACGTTACTGCTTGCTGTATTTTGTCGCGGGCCTCCTGGGTGAGGAACCGCCGTGTTACCGCCAACGTGCGGGGCGTGAAGGTCGGTGCAACACGGAAAGGGGAGAACTAGTATGTGATGGCTCTGGTTATTCGCTGAAGAACTTCGTAGGGGTATGTACTTACAGATGTGCGGAAAGCCGAGCGAAGCATGGTGACAGAATGAGAGTGAGCTTGACCGGGACGGAGAGAGCTTTTGACTTTAAGTTGCTGAGAAATAAGGCGGGTTGGATTGGGCGTCTGTGTGAGACCCCGACGCCGACGCGCGTGGACGCCACGTGTAGTAACGCCACAATGTCGCCAATAATGTCGCGGACGAAGGAAAGCCCCGGCTCATCGACCTGCACCTTACTTGCGGTGGAGGATGGATGCTTATACGAGAACAGGACGAAACGGAAAGATACTATGATTAGTGTGAAGAGCCACGGAGGACATAGAGCGGCCACGAGCGCGAGGCAACTAAATTATAAGCAAGGTGGACGATTCCACTGCGCTGCAGCCCGAACCTCCAAATAATGATACTACATATCTATACTACGTAGACGATACGCGCGCATAGAGACAATAGAACAGTAAGTACTGAAGGATGGTGACAGAAATGCTAGGCGATAAGTCACGATGCAAAAAGACCTCTTAACTCATCCATGGTAGGTCGTTCAGTAGGGATTTTTCGCCAACAAGGGTCTAAAATCTGTCCGACATCATCCAGCAGCGGCTCTCCGGATACAGGCCATTCTGGGTGACCTCCTGCGCAGACCGAAGCAATGACTTGTGCGTCTTTGTTGAACTGTGGGAATGGGCGCCGACCACTAACGATCTGTTCGAAGAGGTAAATCCGGTCAATCTAGAGAGGTTTCAATACTGTGGCTTACCTCTATGCATACACACGCGAAGGAGTATACGTCTCCAGCATAATCGCATTGGGCGCCCAAGAGTACTTCAGGAGGCATCCATCTCGTGGCTCCCGGATGCCATGTACTTACGCCCATCGTGCTCTGTTCAGCATCGGTGAACCTAGAGAGTCCGAAATCTGCTAGTCGAACATCTCCATCGTCGTCTAAAAGTATGTTTGCCTGCAGAATGTGAGGAACAGACAGAGACTGCGTATAACTAGAACCATACTCACCCCACGAAGATCGCCATGTATCACCCGCTCCTTGTGTAGGTAGTGCAAGCCGCTAACAACACTGATAATCTAGAGACACGTTTATACAAATCAAATTGGGTTAGTATACTATTCGAGCACATTGCTAGATAGACCCACCCATCGATGTTTGCAACTGCAGTCAATCGTTTCGTGGTCGTGTAAGTACTTGCTGAGACTGCCCTTCTGCATCCACGGTGATATCAAGCAGAGAGCACTGAAAGTCTGCTCGTCGAATCCGACAAACGGAAGAATACAGGGGTGGCGTAGTTGCGACCATATCAAACCCTCTCGGCATATAGCCTAGTAATAATGTCGTCAGCACAAACATATTGTCATTCCAAAAGCATTGACCTACATCCCAGCTTTGGTTCCGAGTCCCACCAGACCTCTGAAACGCCCGTAGCCGCTTCAGTGCTATCATTCGACCTGACATCGAACCACGATAGACGTCTGCATAGGCGCCTCCTCCGTGTGGTTCTGTCTCGGTGCACACAACCCGCCGTCGGAACAGCGAGCGAGGAATGACTTGACACTTCAATGAGAACTTCAGCATTGTGCGACGTAAGGCATGGAGTGCCCCGTCACCGAGGTTAAGGAACGCGCCTCGATCACCGAGCATCTACACAAAGTCTATGAGTACCATCCAGATGAGATATGAGACAATTACCTGTAACATCATACACAATATGGTATCCGCACATTGTCTGCCATTTTTGTCTCTCTGACAATACTGGACACAATAGTCAAAAGCTTTCCCTGACCTCCGACATTCTTCAGAGATGCGATCATAGTCATCCGCCACGGATCTTTTCGCGGCCTGCACGACTGCCAAGTTTATCCACATATCCCGCATACTGGTGAAGTTTGCGGCCTCGCCGTGTCTGCCGTACATGACCTGGCTAGGAAGGTAATACGAGCCAGAGTTACCTGCATCACGCAGGACAGCCGGATCCTGGACATGAGCGGTAGAATAATCTGAAGGCAGTGTCACAGTTACATTAGGTAGCCTATCGATTGGTTCAAGTTCTTCAGGAATTGGTGCAAGACCAGCGCCCGTGCAAAAATCTTCTCCTTTCTGCTCATGGCTTTGGTTATGCGGCTCAGATAGAACGTGACTGGATGAGGCTGAAGAGAGTTCCGACGGGAGGTTGGCGGGACAGAAGGATCTGTTCGGAAACGCTCCAACCCCAGCAAGATTCGCTTGAGCGAGAGCTGCGAAGCTCGTTGGCACTGTAGGAAAGCACGACTCATTAGGAACTGCCAGGTGGAATAAAGGGTGCCGCGTGATGTCGTCGAGCTGGAGAGGGGGTTTGCCCAACAATTGTTCGAGACTTGGTCCGCCGCCGGGGAGCATCGAGGAATCGATGACAAGATAAAGGGGAGCAGCCGAATATGCGACATATCCAGTGGTGTCGACCACAGGTCTTGAAGGATTGACGTCGCCCTGTCGAAAATCTGCAGGCGGCGCACGCTCGGTGTTTGGAATGTCTGGCAAAACCTTGAAGCACTGCCCGGCGCCGGTTGTGAACATAGACGGAAGACTGTCTCGTCTCCGCAACCCTTCAGCCTGGAGGACGTCTGTGAACTGCTGTTGCGCTACACGGCGAAGACCCTCCATCTGTGCCCTGTAGTCAGCTTCGATCGCCTTACGAACGTGGTCGTGCAGCGGGCGAATTAAAAGTCTATCCCGCTTGGTCTGCCTCGCTTGCGCTGCCAGAGGTTGGAGATTCCCTTCTATCCTTTGTCGAAGGTGATCAAACCACTCCTGGTCGGTCTCAAAGTCGTCGCGGGGGGATCCCTTGGGTGTACTGAGAATAGAGGGGGCCGGCATGTGGAGATCGCGATTATACGGGAATCAACGAAGAGGCAAACGGCGGGCGACGAGCACTCTGCAATATGTTTAGTTCGACTGCAACAGAAAATGCATGACCTAGAGCTCACTAATATCATAGGCTTTCCAGTGATGAACGAAACGGTACGCGGCCTTTCATGGGGTAGCTGAAATGCAAACACCGCGAACAGCACAGGCCGCCACGAGGCGTGAGTACTATCTGGGTTCAATAAAAGCTCTAGGAGATGTCCGGATCTCGTCTTGACATGGCCCTGCCATAGCGGCTGTATTTCCACGCCGCATCCTGCAGGCAACAATTGATATCAGCGATGCAGTCACTTGGTAGTTGAGCGAAGCAGAATCGCCGCTCAATGCCATTATTGCCAATGGGGCACCGCCGCATAGTGATGCATGTTGCTTGGAAGACATTCGAAGCAAGCATCACTGACACAGTATGCGGAAGCAGGCCTCACAAGACCACGGTGATATGACTTGCATTGTCGGAAAAAGTTTATGAGCATTGCGATAAAGGAT
>JAAIFI010000325.1:0-35490 GCA_011032875.1 Phlebia tremellosa
TTGTACGCACTCTAAACATCCTGATTTTAAAAAAAAAGAGGGATGTGCCTGATCCATGCTGATGGCGACTCGTTGAAGCGCATGCATCTCAGACATGCAAACACCATGTAGGTTCCAGCGATATCACCGATAGTCAGTAGATTTTCCTTTCCCTTGTCAAAGTCGAACGTAAGTCGGTCGACGGTTTGCCAATCCCATAGGAAGCGCCCTGAAGCACCGCCGGCGCCGGCTAGCGCTCATTGTACGGCAACTTCCGAAGTAATAATCTGGGCCATCGGTTTGGCCTTGGGTGGTTTGTTCGAACTTCATAGTACAACCTCAGACCGATGTTAGAACTAGTGCGTCCATCCTTGCTATAGTTTTGAAGGTGGCGGCTCTATGGAGTGCATGCGGGACGACGTGGTACGACTCAATCTTATGTATTATGTCTTTTCTCACCGTCGTGCAATGATCATCGATTCGTCGCACCACCAAATAATTCGAGCGGGCCGCAATTACTGCTACGATTGAGGCTATGAGGTCCACTACAGGAAGTACTATGTCTCGTAAAATGACTCAACTCAGGCTGTGTGGTCCGCAATGTCGAAATCGGGCAGCACTAAATCACGGAGTTGTTATACACATGCGTTCTCAAGCTGTTGCCATGCAGTCGAGAAGCCCCAACTTCTCTCTCATTGAGCAGGAGGAATTCAATTACTCAAAATTGTACGTATTACATCTGATATTCCGTCGAGGGAAACACTTACTTGGTAACACGTACTCAGAACTTCGTACCGGACGGAGAGCGTACATGCATGCAGTCCGTGCATGCCCTCTGTTGAAATCTCCCTGGTCTCTTCCCTTCATCTGTCTATCAGATATGAACGCCACAGATTCCCGTAAGATGACCGGGAGGACGAGGGGAAATATCCAAGGCATCTGCGAGAACAACACAACATGCAAGTAGATTCCACTTCTACGATAGGCGTATCACTTCGCAACACCATACGCACGAGAGGATATGCGCTTCGCGGTCGCTCCTCCGTGTGCCGCGCATGCTGCTAATTGCATACTTCTCCATCAGTCCGTATACAACAGTCATAGTACACCGTGCTTGCTGGCAAAGATATCCATCTTCTCGCTTGCTACGTGCCCCTGACTTCTCCCGACCGCCCGGCTCTTGTCAATGCATAAAACTAGGAACACGAAGGAGAACAATTTTCAGTAGCGTCCCCTTTCGGCCCCGAATATGGGTGTTCCTTGGCTCGTCTTCGCCCTTGCTGTAACCGTCGTTCCTCCGGTACGTGACTGTAATAACAATGGTGTCTCATCGCTCATCACTGTTTGAGTATAGGTTGCGCAGGCTGACAGACATGCGAGCAGGTTCCATCGGAGTTATCCTCGTATCGAACATACTGGCGACTGGAAAGCCTTAGGCTGTTATACGTTTGTACCATTATCAGCCTACATTCACTTTCGCTTATCGTTGTCTCATAGTGATGACCGCGACGCTCGCACCTTGTCCTCAACGGCTTATATGACCTCGGCGAACATGACCATCGAGCGTTGCACTACCTTCTGCGCGTCGTACACGTACGCTGGCCTTGAGCGGTCCCACGAATGCCGTGAGTTTTGGCAGATGAATCGACACGTTATGATGATAGACCCCTTCTTGTGCAGATTGTGCGAACAATATTGGAAATAGTGGGATGAGTGCGTCGGCGTCTGACTGTAACATGCCATGTGTCGGCAACCAAGATGAAATCTGTGGGGCTGAAGGTGCGAGCATGATTCTGGGGCTGCTGGGTATTTCTAACATTTGTTGTTCCTTTTTTCTAGACCGACTGAGCATATATGTGAAGACCACAGTCGCGTCGACACCTCCGTCGAGCGTTCCTTTGAGCGAATGCGAGACCTCGTGTTCGGTCGAGGAGACCGAGGGTTGCTGCAGCAGTCATCGGCGGGACGTGAACACTTGGTCCAGTAGCGAGGTAGCCTCCACTGTGTCACCTGTTACATCTGGCCTGCCCTCTCCTTGGAGGTATGCCGCATGTTATGTGTGGGTCTTTGCACTATTTCCGTTAATTGCGTCATCATTAATCATGACTCAACGATGCATCGTGATAGTGATAACGCTCATGGTCGCATCTTTCAGTACAACGCGCCGGACAATCAGAACCTCACCATTACAAGCTGTATAGACACCTGCAAAAGCCAGAATTATACTCTAGCTGGGACTGAGTACTCAGGTATGTGTATATTCCTTTCAAGACACATTTTGAGTCGTGATATATTCAACTCTGTGATAGTGCAATGCTTTTGCGGTGACTCAATGGTGAATGGGGCAACTGTGGCTAACGCCAGCGACTGCAACATGAGCTGTGGCGGATATGCAACGTCAGTTTCACACATCATAACACGTTGCACGAAGCTAACTTTATTTTCTACAGGGAAGCTTGCGGCGGGCCGAACAGGCTATCTGTAAGCAGCCACCGTCTAGAAGAGTGATGGTCATTTCTTGACTTGGAACTCGTATAGGTCTACTCCGCTACTTCTGCGGTCACTATATATCCGGTTCCGACTGCCCAGAAGACTGGACTTCCAGGCAATTGGTCGTATCAAGGGTGCCTCAAGTAAGCTCGCATGCATCGTCGGTCTGCAAGGAGCCTGACCCATCTAATCATACCTCAAGGGAACCAAGTGGAGGCCGCACCTTTCCGTACCAAATCATCAATACCAACAACAATACCGTCGCAGCATGCCTCAATCAATGCGCACGATTTGGGTATCCAGCTGCCGGTTTAGAGTACGGCGATGAATGCTGTATGTGTTCCTCATCATGGAAGGCCCGCTATTGAATCATATCCATCTTCTTCTAGGGTGCGGAGATGTCAGTGATGTTTCACTCAGCGGTGGCTTCGCTCCAGAAACCGATTGCACGATGCCATGTTCAGGGAATCCGACGTATCTATGCGGTGGTGGAAGCCGCTTGCAGGTTCGTCCTGATCTTGCATTTGGAGGGCAAGACAACGATTTATTCGCTGTTTCCCAGTACTATTCTTGGAAGGGAAGCTTGAATCTATGGCACACCCCTGCAAACATCGGACGCTATGAGGTAGCTATTCTTGTCATACTTTGCAACTTGATTCTGATCCCCTTCAAAATCTAGTATCTGGTGGGCGGAGTAGTTGTCCCATTAGTTGTCACCCTTGGCGTCAACAACAAGATCGCCATGGTCGAAAAGTTCGGTACCTCGGAGTTCGCTAACTCTACAGGCGCGTACGAGCTTGACATCAGTCTCGTCGGGAACTACTCGTTAGCCTGGCGAACAATGCACGTCAAGTCCGACGTCTTCTGCTCCGCGAGCATCGTTTTGCCCGACAAAGGCGCGCGGCAGCTGAACATAGGAGGCTGGAGCGCGCAGTCGACCATGGGCATAAGACTATATACCCCCGACGGAACGCCTGGTGTGAATGGTACTAACGATTGGCAGGAGAACTGGAACGAGGTGCACTTGCAGGTATGTTGTGCCATCTTATGTCGTGTACAGATGTATTTATAGCTTGACAGCGTCAACGTTGGTACCCAAGCGCTGTGGTATTGAGCAATGGCTCTGTTCTTGTGGTTGGTGGTGAAATTGGGAGTAACGGCGCCCCTGAACCTAGTTTGGAGATTCTACCTACTCCTGCAGGAGGCCCAACTTGGATGTTCCTGGATTATCTCAACCGTACGGACCCTAATAATCTCTATCCCTTCCTTCATGTTCTTCCTAGTGGGAGACTATTCATCGGTAAGTCAATCTGTCCTTCCTCGCGCTTTCCTCTACTCACGAGTGTCGTCTTCCACAGGATATTATAACGAAGCTCGCATTCTGGATCCCAAGACTTTACAGACAGTGCGCGTGTTGCCAAATATACCTGGATCTGTCACAAGCTTCCTTGCTGGTCGCACGTATCCTAACGAAGGAACAGCTGTCATGCTGCCGCAATACCCTCCTTACACGCAGCCTGTCTCGATCATGATCTGCGGTGGCTCGAACTTCGGCATTGCGCTCGACAACTGTGTGAGCATCCAACCAGAGGCGGCTAACCCAACGTGGACTATTGAACGGATGGTACGTGGTCATCCGGATTGCCGGCCTCTATGCCTTGATTGAATATTCGTTCTGTGCAGCCATCTCAGCGTGTGATGCCTTGTATCGTGAGTCCTCTTTTCTGGTCACTCCTCATCAAGCACTAATATCTTGTGACAGGCTGGTCTGTTTTGTTTTTCTGGCTGACTCCTGGATCTTGTTGATCATATCCCTGTAGCTCTTCCCGACGGAACATATCTTATTGTCAACGGTGCACATCAAGGTGTTGCTGGGTTCGGTCTTGCCTCAAGCCCTAATTACAATGCAGTGCTCTACGACCCGACCCAGCCTGTCGGGCAGCGTTTCTCCATCCTCAACAACACTATAGTTGCGCGGTTGTACCATTCTGAGGCCACGGTGCGTTACTATTGATACCGGCATCCCATTGTCCATTTACATACTGTCTTTCGGAAAACAGCTGCTCTATGACGGTCGTGTTCTGATCTCCGGAAGTGATCCACAAACACCTGGGTTCCCTGAGGAGATGCGTATCGAGGTGTATGTACCGCCATACCTGACTCAAGGACGGACACAGCCTAGCTTCACGATCAAGCAAAGCGACTGGTCATATGGTGGCATCTATTCGATCACGGTCACCCTCCACTACGGAAAAACCTCAACTATGAAGGTCTCTATGATCGCGGGTTTGTAACTTAGTTCCCTACATGGACAGTTCTGATTCTATTCTCACCACAGCCACATCGTCTACACACGGAAATGCCATGGGCGGCCGCACCATCTTTCCGAAGTTCACATGCATCTTGAATACATGCACAATCATTGCCCCGCCTAACGCACAAGTTTCTCCTCCTGGCTGGCACCAGCTGTTCATTCTCGACGGTCCGACGCCGTCACATTCACACTGGATTCGTCTTGGCGGAGACCCAGCTAAGCTGGGTAATTGGCCTGACTATCCAGACTTCACTCTCCCTGGCGTTTGATCGTCGAACTTCAACTTCCTCGTCGGTAAATGAGATTGGATAGTGTATTGGGTAATTGGCCTGATATTCCTGACTTCACTCTTTCTGGTGCCTGAACATTCTTGTCGGTACTAGTATTCGGATGACTGGTCTGATACCCCCCAGGTTCGCTCGTTTGTCGGAAGTAGATAGCTAATATTGGAAAGCTAGTAGGACGTAGGACGTTCCTTGATACCTAGATCTCGGATTACTTTTTGGACAGACGTCGACAATCGCCTATGGACTCTTATTGTTGCGTTGTTAGCTGTAGACCGCGAACTACATAGAATGATCTTCATGAGTTAGAGATGGCCTGCGACGAACAGAGAAGTGCATATTAGCAGGACGACACTGTTTGTCACCCCAGGAATTATGCGTTAGTCTTTAGTCGCGTTATCCGAGTCTTCTCATTGAGGGACGCGGTGTAGTCATTTTCGGAAGGCAATATTGGAGGATACATTGTGAAGATATCCTCACATGAGCATCCTACGAGTCATGAGAAACGATGGTAGTGAACATTATGGCGGGCTCTCTTTTTTGAACTCCCGCCGTCAGTTTTGTTTCTTAGGGATCACTGTTTGATGAGTCGGCTTCGTACGCTACGCGTTTGTGCTATAGAGAATGGTCCAATTCGTTAAGAGGTGTTATCATATACTCGATTGCATCGTCGAACTCACTGGTATATTTAATGAGGCACCAGTGCGATCGTGGGGCACTCCTGGAGCAACTCCGCTAAGTTGGCTGATGTGCTCCGTGGCGGGTATAGCGGCTGCGAGCAGGACAAGTGTCGCGAGGGTATAGACAGAAAGAACATTGATAAGTTTAAGCATCGTTGATTGATTGTGCAAGAACTTCAAGGTAGGAATTTGCAGTGGTAGTATGGTGCGCGATCGGTGTACGTTCGATTTTCAATATTCTTTCCTATATATGTAGAGCCGACGAGAGTGGCTGACGAGGGTCATCCCATCTAGTAAGCCGCAATAATTTTAGTTCTGTCCGAGTAAACGAAAAGTGGAGTTTCGGTATGAATTTCAGTTGCGACAGCACACTCAGGCCGGTTCTGCAGAAAATGTCAGAAAGATAAGTCAGGGAATATATGGAACAGAGATTGACAATCCTATTACTGCGGTTCATTCTCGACGGTGGACCCTCAGCACGTTTGACACGGTTGATCCATCAATTGGTGAAGGTAGTCTAGAAGGAGTCGTCATCAAGAACAACAGCGTCGAAAAAAAGATGTCCAGAATGCGTATTTGTCGAAGCTGAACGACGTCCGGTCGAAGCAAGACAAAAAATAATTCTATGGAAAGAGGCATTACAGAGGTCGAGACCAATGAACGTCATGAACGAGTGTTGGACGTCGCGACGTCAAGAAAGTACTATGTAAAACAGACCGAGCGGCGTACTGTGCAGTAGTCTAGTGATTTATGCAGCCCCACCCTCAGCAGTACGAGCAGCACGTCTCGCTTTCTTTGCAGCATTGGCAGCCGCGGCCTTGGCCTTTTTCGCCTCCTCACGGGCGATCTATATTAACAAAGAGTGTTAATGATAGCCCATAGCGTACGGAACTACGAGCGACATACCTTTTCCGCCTCTTCCTTCTTCTTGGCCTCTTCTGCTGCCTTCTTCTTCTGTTCTTCCTCCTTCTGCTTGGCGTCTACACCATTCTGCGCCCCACGGCTCTTCTTCTTGGCCTCCCTAGCCTCCTTCTCCTGCTGCTTGATCCGCTTGATACGAGGATCCGTGGCGAGGGTCAAGTCGACGAGAGTACGTACCCGTGCAATGTCTTCTTTCTTGCGTCGGGCACGTTCCGACTTGTTCTTCTTTTCCGTGTAACGCTTATCATCACGGCTATAGACAGCATTGAGCAAAAGCTGGCACCAGAACTACATACTGCGTACCTGTCGCTGCCCTCGTTCACCTCCTTGTCGAGATATTCAAAACTCCTCCAGCTGTCGAAGTTGTACCAAAACTCGTAGAATGACTCGACAGCTTCCTTTGGGTCGTCGAGAGCACCCAATAGAGGAACAGGCTGGACTTTGCTAAACCGTGCTTCTCGTTCAAATATAGGGCCGAAAGTCTTGAAGAAATATTCATCGATATTCTTGACAGACTTCAGATGTTTCTCCGTCGGGACATCCTGCTCCATATCTTCGTAGTACGGGTCAACGGAATCGAATTGGCGGCGGCGCTCCGGATTGGTGAGGACCTCCATAGCCTTTTGTATGCATTTGAAGAAAGCATCGTCGTTTGAGTCGCCAGCCACACCAGCCTTTTTGTCCGGGTGATGTTTAAGCACCTTCTTGCGGTCTATACAGATACGTCTATAAATCAGGGGTGAAGTATCAAAATCAACACCACTTACGCGCAACCTTGATTTGCTCGTCAGTAGCCTTGTATCTAAGGTGTGACAAGCCAAGGACAGCGTAATGATCTTGTTTCTGAACGGGAGGTCATACAGTCAGACAAGACTATAGTGACTAAGTTCAACAATGAACATACCTTCCATTCTTTCGGATCCAAAGTCAAGAGTTCCTCGGTCTCTTCCTCCTCACCAATTCCAAGATCGTCCTCGCCGTTTGACCCATTCCCGATCAGAGCCTCTAAACGTTTCCGCTCCTCCTCTGCGTGCTTGTCATGCTCCTCGAATGTAAGTTTGTGAACTTCACGCTTGACATGCGCGAGATATGCAGGACCCGCAGGAAGCAGTCTACGCTCAACAAGAGCTTTGTATTGACAAGAAGACGGACGATCAATTCAATCTTCTCAACGCTTGAGTGAGCCTCCGAAGAAACCACTTACGGGAGATGGACTTTCCAGAAGCCGGCGGGGGCGTCCATCCTGCACGAAGCGGTGGTGGTACAACAGTGAGTTCTGCGATGTGAGCCATGAAGGAAAAGAAAGAAAGGGAAATGTTACACCGACACAAGGACCGAAATGAGCGACGACTTGCAACCGACCTTCACCAAAAATTCTGTCTCCCACGCGCCTTGTTACCACGTTAGGATATCGTCACGTGCTCTGATCCGCCCTTACCGCATCGGGCGAGTCGCCCGCCTCTACTGCCCGACGCAAGGGTGACCTGAACCACGACCTCCTCGCGGCGGTAGCAGATATGTCTGAAACCTGCGTAGCAGTGAGGCCTAATGTTTCTCTAAACATGAATTGTATTGACATGCTTCATAGCACCATGATTGGTTCACGAGCGTGCTCACCGGAGGCCTCTGCGTCGGGATCTTCATCTCCTATCTCCCGCAGGTATGAATACGAACTGGTCAAACTTGTGCATCATCTAAGCTCACATCACCTGCAGCATCTGACAATAATACTCGGAAAGTCCTCTGAAGGGCTCAGCCCATGGTTTCTACTGTTAGGATCCCTGTCATCAGCGTCGGCAATGCTAAATATGTGAGTTGATTGCAATGTTCTAATGAATTTCTACACCTCGTTTACTGTGACTATAGCGTTGTCAAACAATGGAGCATAATCAAGTGCTGTCATGTCTGGGTGAGTAGCGACCTCTATTATGAGTGCTGTAATTAATATCATCGCTAGAGTGTGGGTACTTGCATCGAAGCTACTGCAGGCGTCTTCCAGCTCGTCTTGATATGTGTACTGTTCATGATGATGTGAGTTTTAAACTTCTTTTCATAAGTTCTTGTACCAACTTATACGTTAGAATGGTGCTATATATGATCTATTATCCAGCGCATCTCAAATATGCATCTGTGGATGTTGATCTGCACGACAACAGACCACCTCATCACGTCAAGACCACCGTGAAGAGTGACGAGTGGCGACTGTCTATCATTCTATCTTGGGTAGTGCTCCTCTACACGTGAGTATATTTAATGTATCTGGGATTCTCGGTTTCAATCTGACATCTGCTGCAGACTACTTGTCTCGTTTATCACTTTCTCCTTGCTAGCAACCAGTCCAGCTTCGGACGTGCCAAGACAAGCGCAATTATCTCTTTGGGCAACATTCTTAGGCGTGACCTCCACTATGCTCGCTACGTTCCAGTATTTGCCACAGATCGCTCATACATACCGACATAAACTCGTGGGTGCGTTGAGCATCGGCACGATGCTCATCCAAACCCCCGGCGCTATTCTCATGGTACTCAGTATAGCACTTCGGTAGGTCTCATTTGATTAATTTGAAGTCCAGTATACTGATTTCGAGACAGACCGGGTACCAATTGGAGCAGTACGCTATATACCCTTTGTCTCTCTGTGTAACGTCTGACATGAATTTAGCTTGGTTGCCGTATGCCATGGCCGGTCTCCTACAAGGCGCGCTGTTGGTAATGTGTCTCTTCTGGAAAGCGCGTCAACACAAACTCGGGATTGATGACTTTGGAAACCCCATCACACCCTCGAATTCTCTGGTGGGGGCGTCTCCGGTCTCAGTCGCTCAGAGACCAGAAGAAGGCCCACGGGTGGAGGAAGCTGTTCATCTAGCCGTCGAGACAGACGTTCGCAGCGAGCACACCGTGGAGATAGCCAATGCAAACGTAGCCGCGGACGAAGAGACTCCCCTTTTGAAGAAGGATGGCGACAAGCAAAGCCGCGGTTGGTTTGGTTGGCTGAGACCACAATGATGGACGTTCCTGCCTGCGCCACTATCTTCGAATATTCGCTTTCCTCTTGGGACTCATGGTTGTCTATCCTACATGTATTTCTCTCAATCTCCTGATACCACTCTCATCACACGTACCATTAGAATATTACTTACCATGGATGTTGAATGAATCTTGTTGTCCAGTTTGGCACAGTCGCCAGTCAACGAATTGCTGCATATATTAGGCGCTTATTGAACGCGCAGTGCAAACGTCGACCGTGTGCTCGATCGAACGGTTGCCCACCAAAGTCATTCAACCAAGCACAGCGACTCTCGTGTTGAGCATTGTCGAGCGGCTCTAGTCCACCATCTTGAAATTCCACCAACTGCGGTCTCATCTAATCTCGTCTATTCCAATGGCGAGCTTGATCGCTATCCTGGACCTCAAGGGCAAGCCTCTCATTCAACGGTCTTACCGCGATGATGTCCCTGCGACCTACATCGAAAAGTTCCTGCCCATCGTCCTAGATTTGGAGGAAGAAGGGCAACAAGTCACTCCATGTTTTTCACGAGAAGGTGTCAACTACATGCACATCCGACACTCCAATCTGTATCGTGAGTGCGGACGTGTTTTCTATACGTCCTCGCTATCCTGATTTGCGATGGACTCCATTAGTTCTCGCGCTCTCAAAGCGTAACACAAATGCGGCAGAGGTCATCCTATTTCTACACCGACTTGTGCAAGTATTAGTCGAGTACTTCAAGGAGCTGGAGGAGGAATCCATCCGAGACAACTTCGTCATCATATATGAATTACTGGATGAGATGATGGACTTTGGCTATCCCCAAACAACAGAGAGTAAGATACTCCAAGAGTACGTCTTTATAACACCGCAGGCTGGCCAGATGCTTACCGGAAGACAGATACATCACGCAAGAGTCCTACAAGCTCGAGGTGCAAGTGAGGCCACCAATCGCCGTTACAAATGCTGTGTCGTGGCGGTCGGAAGGAATCCGGTACAGGAAGAATGAAGTCTTCCTGGACGTCATTGAGAGTGTCAACTTGCTGGTAAGCTGCCACTAGGACATGCCTTGGCAACCACTCAAGTTTGTCGCAGGTCAACGCGAATGGCAATGTCGTCCGGTCGGAAATCTTGGGGGCCGTCAAGATGAAGTGCTACCTATCTGGTATGCCCGAGCTACGGCTTGGGCTAAACGATAAGGTGATGTTTGAAAGCACAGGTCGCAGTACGTCTCTTCGCGTTCTAGAGACATACACGTTTAAGTTGAATGACCTTTACAGCGGCTCGAGGCAAGGCTATCGAGATGGAGGATGTTAAATTCCACCAATGTGTTCGCCTGTCACGCTTCGAGAACGACCGCACTATCTCTTTCATCCCACCAGACGGCGAGTTCGAGCTCATGTCTTATCGCTTGTCAACACCCGTCAAACCACTCGTATGGGTCGAGGCTGCCGTGAGCATACTTTCCACACCGGTGACGCGTGCCCTCTATCTGACAATACGTGCATCATAGGTTGAACATCACAAGGGCAGTAGAGTGGAGTACATGGTGAAGGTGAAGGCACAGTTCAAGCGAAGAAGTACGGCGAACAACGTCGAGATCTACGTTCCAGTTCCAGACGATGCGGATACACCGAAGTTCAGGGTGCGTGACGATATACTATAATTGTGTACAAGCTAACGCCACTCGCAGGCGTCGACAGGAAGCGTGCAATATGCCCCCGACAAGTCGGCGTTTGTATGGAAGATCAAGCAGCTTGGTGGCGGCCGCGAGTTCCTCATGAGAGCGCACTTCGGCCTGCCAAGCGTACGCGGAGGTATGACACGATCAGCGCGTCCCATACGTCTCACGTTTCAGTCCAAGCTGACTTGGTCGAGTTACAGAGCAAGATAGCATGGACAAGCGGGCACCGATCACGGTGAAGTTCGAGATCCCGTATTTCACGGTGTCGGGAATTCAGGTCCGATACCTCAAGATTGTGGAGAAGAGCGGGTACCAGGCGCTCCCATGGGTACGGTATATCACGCAGAACGGCGACGATTATAGGTGCGCCTCAGCTTTCCGGCTTCTTGATCAGTCCAGTTTCTGATGCGCCCTACGCAGCTTGCGGACGGCACACGAGAAGGGTAGTGCACCCATTGTGCCAATGTGATTCCCCTGTAACCCTATTTATGATTTTACGATACCTCAATGTCCTATCCAAGATATTAGACGGATGACCATCGGAGTATGGGTGCGCTGTGCTGTTTGATTATGACCTCACGGTAATTAGGTGTCATATAGCTAACAACGGGATCATTTCATGATTCGCTGTGATACTTCTGACCAATTCTACTAGCATAGCTAGGTCATTTCAGGCGTAGGAGGGCCAGTCGCTCTACAGGCAGTCTTTGACGAGAAATTCAAACCCTGGAGAAACCGTCGCGCTCAAAACTCGATTCGGACGCGATCGTGGATCGAACGCGGTAGTCATTGGTATGACCACGATCAACGAGCTGCGCATCGCCAGAGCGCCCGCCCTCCCTCCGACAGCCCGAGCCGAAGACCGCGGTTTCGCTGCTTATGATTCCTCTGACGCGCTGCGTAGGTCGCCGTTCACCACCACCACCATGGCCAGCTTGATAGCCATCCTGGACCTGAAAGGCAAGTCACTGATCCAGCGTTCGTATAGAGACGACGTGTCGCCGAGCTATGTCGAGAAGTTCGTGCCCCTGATGCTGGAGCTCGAGGACGAGGGCAATCAGGAGACGCCATGTTTCTCCAAGGACGGCGTGAACTACATGTTCATTCGGTACTCTAACCTATACGGTGCGTCTCCCCTTCCCGCTGTACGATATTGTCAAGTCATAACTTGCCGTCTCCAGTCCTCGCACTATCGAAATATAACAGCAATGCAGGCGAAATCATCCTCTTCCTGCACCGGCTTGTGCATGTCCTCCTCGAGTACTTCAAGGAGCTCGCGGAGGAGTCGATCCGTGACAACTTCGTCATCATCTACGAGCTGCTGGACGAGATGATGGACTTTGGGTACCCGCAAATCACCGAGAGCAAGATGTTGCAAGAGTGAGCTCCGCATCCCATTACAGGCAACTTGAGGTACTCTGCTGACGATGCTTTTTGGTGTAGATACATCACACAGGAGTCGTACAAACTCGAAATGGCAGTTGCGCGCCCAATCACTGACGTCACGAACGCCGTGTCGTGGAGGTCGCAAGGAATCAAGTACCGCAAGAACGAGGTATTCTTGGACGTCATAGAGAGCGTGAATCTTCTAGTCCGTTGTTCAGCGTACTATCTCAATAACGAGCAAAGCTAACCAATTTTAGGTCAACGCTGCCGGTGAAGTGGTGCGCACCGAGATTCTCGGTGCTGTCAAAATGAAATGTTATCTCTCCGGTATGCCTGAATTGCGCCTCGGGTTGAACGACAAGGTCATGTTCGACGCCACTGGCAAAAGTGCGCCTTCCACCTATCTTGTCTGACTCTAGTTCTGACTGACATTACATTAATTTGGGACAGCTGCGCGCGGAAAATCGATCGAAATGGAAGACGTGAAGTTCCACCAGTGCGTGCGCCTCGCGCGCTTCGAGACAGATCGCACCATCTCCTTCATCCCGCCTGACGGCGAGTTCGAGCTTATGTCTTACCGCATCTCGAACCCCGTGCGCCCGCTCATCTGGGCGGAAGCATCCGTCGACCACAGGGGCAGCCGCGTGGAGTACATGGTCAAGGTGAAGGCGCAGTTTAAGCGTAAGAGCACCGCGAACGACGTGGAGATCGAGGTACCGGTGCCGGACGACGCGGATTCGCCGAAATTTAGGGTGCGCGCGCCGTTCGCGTTCTTGATGTCCTTCCGTACTGAGCACCTATTCCATGGTATGTAGGCGGCGACCGGACGAGTGACGTACGTCCCCGCGCGGTCTGCCTTCGTGTGGAAGATAAAGCAGCTCGGGGGCGGCCGCGAGTATCTGATGCGTGCGCACTTCGGCCTGCCCAGCGTGCGAGGCGGTGCGTCATTCTTATTAGGAGTCACCACACAGCATCTTCATGTCTCGTATACTCTCTTACTAGACCAGGACACGACAACCAAACGCGCACCGATCACAGTGCGCTTCCAGATCCCGTACTTCACTGTCTCGGGCATACAGGTGCGCTACCTCAAAGTGGTGGAGAAGAGCGGGTACCAGGCGCTGCCCTGGGTGCGGTACATCACACAGAACGGCGACGACTACAGGTGCGTGTGCGCTAGGCCGTCTTTGATATAATGGTGGGCTGATCAGGGCACGGGCACAGTTTGCGAACGGCACATGAGAATGGGGGCGCACCGATGGCTTCGCTATGACCAACACGGGCTGGTCGCTGCTATATAATCTCACAAAGTAATTCAAGGGCACGCGTTTTCGAACATTCTATCGCAGCATTAATTTCATGCCGCACTATCCACCGTAAAGCTGCAGGACATCTATCATCATGGTGGGGAGGAGAGGCGTCGGTGGCAGGACAGGAATTGCCGGAACTTACTATGTGCTCTACATCGAGCGCATGGCCCAAATCAAGCTCAAGTCCCATCATGTCTTCACTCTTCTTGGAACTATTCGAAAGCCACACGTACCTAGTGCATGGACAGCTGACGGACTTCTCTTTCTTGGGACTGGTCAGCGCCGTCCCTCTTCAAATCAGGCTCAGGTCGTCGATTTCTTTTTTCTTGGGAAGCTTCGCGCTCGACTCTCCGGGAACTCGTGGAGTGTTACAATCGTTGGTAGGGGAGGCCGTTTCTCCAATTTACTGCAGAATATCGTGTCCTCCGCCATATTTTGGCGAGATACGCGTGTTTCCCTGTAGCATAACGAATGTGGTTAGGCGCAGGGGATATTCTCTTGGGACTGTTCAGCGTCGCCCCCTCCCCGCCTTACAGTTTCCGGGACTTGCGATGTGGCGTCCAAGACTCCGAGATTGCTTGTCGAATCCGGACTCTATATTCGAAGCCTCCCTATCAGTGTCGGTCAATACGACATAGTCCAAATCAAGCGCAAATCCGAGTTCTACTTCTTTCTTGGGACTCTTCGCGTCGACTCTCCAGGAACTCCTGGAGAGTTACGATCGTAGGTGAATCGCTGTCTCCCCGATTCAGTCATCTCCCGATACTCCCCCGATTTCTGAGTGAGGTGCAATTCGACTGCACTGACATACGAAAGATGTTCTCGGATGGCTTTCGCGCGATACACACTGTAATCAGAGTAAGTTCGTCATAGTGGCTGAGTACAAATTATGCTTGGATGTGATGCGATAGCAGGTAGAGATACAAATTGTAGAACCTCGGAGTCCGAAGAGTTTGTATGGAGGGATAAAACGTCCTACTATGGTGGTATACGGTATGTCGTAAGCGAATCATTTTCAGCGTGTACCTGCAACACCTCTATAAGCACTATGAAGAGAAGGGAACCGATAGACACTCACACTGCGGATCGAGTAAACAACCTAATGGGTATCTCATGCTGCACCAGCTCGTATCTCCTGCCTGCAGAAGCGAAGCGCGTCCAGCCTCTTCTACTTCGCTCACAGTGCTCAGCACTCACATCATGGGTCGCTCCGGCACGCGCCGTGCATGATATTCGGGCGCGACTCTCTGCGGCGAGACGCGCGGCACGACGGGCGGGACGTACAGGTCGTCCTCGAGCGGGTCGTGTTCCGGCATGACGATCAGTGGCGGGCCGCAGAAGAACCAGCTGAGGCCGTGGACGATGCTCTCGCGGACGGTCATCGCTAGTCGATAGTCGCTAGTCAGGTTCAGGCGCGAGGAGGGCGTTGTGCATGTAGGTCGTGCACCCGCGCTGAGAGGGCCTGTTCTTTATATACCGTGATGGTGCGTGCCCATGTTCGGACGGGGAGCCACACGCCGGGCTGCGCACTAAAACTGGCCGTGGGCCGGTCAACCGCCTCTTCGAAGCTCGCCGGTGTGGGTGGAGTAGGAGATGGCAGAAGACTACGAAGATGCAAGGAACTCCAACTGGCTATTGCAATGCCACACGAGAAGCGCTCGAAACTGCCTTTTCGGGACTACGGCGCGCAATCCCGGGCGGGCCGCCCAGACTGAGAGTTGATTTAGCGCCCAAATCGTCTAGGATCGCACAAATACTCTAGAGTCTGAGCTCTCTACTCTCCTCCGCCATAATGTCTTCGCAGCAGGACCAACTGAGGATAACAGAGGAAAAGGAAGCCGCTATCTTCTAATATTGAGTACTCTGTGCTGTCTGATGTCTGATACTCAGGGCTGTCCAGGTCCAGTTAGTCTCCTCATGTCTGGTCTTCCATTTCATTCATCGACTTTAAGATGAGTTGCACGGCGTCCGCTCGCAGGTGGTGGAAACTCTACAGTTGTGTACTCTCACACCGACACTCATCTCAGGTCAACTTCTTGACACTTTGGGCCCCAAGAGATCCAAGATATAACGTACCACAGTCCGACCTACTAACAGTCAGGCCAGCATCATCATGAGTACCTCAAGCACTACGAGTCTAGAGGTACGTTTTGCGCTGTGCGTCCACGTAGATCTCATATTTAGTGTTTACAGCTTGATGAGATTTGGGTGTCTCCACGGGAGAGCTTGAACAGCCCTCCAAAAAATGAAGGCATACAGGCAGAAGGACATATATCAACTACTGGCGCAAATGATGTGTGCTTCCCACGATTATACTTCATAAAGTCCCCACTTATGCTGCAAAATTTCTAGGAAGCACGCGATTCTCATATCAGTGCCGGACTAGGTCACGGTGGTGATGAAGATCCATCGATTGCTCATCCTCGTCCCTTTCTTTCCGGCGCCGTCCCGTTAGCGGGCGCAACAGCTGAGACCACTGGTGCAAAACCAGACTCCGAACCGACAGTGAATTCGAAGGCAGCCCCCAGACTAACCGGATGGGCGGCCTTGCAAGATCGTTTGTACACTTACGACTCCGGGTTAATGAAGAACTATTCCGAGGATATCGACACACTCCTCGTTTTCGTCAGTTTCTCCACCGCGCTAGCCTTATGCCAAATACGCTAACTGATACGTGATTAGGCCGGTTTGTTTTCCGCTGTTCTCACAGCGTTTGTCGTACCCGCGTACCAGCTTCTCCAACCTGACAATTCGGACTTATCCCTCAAGGCTCTTTTACACATCTCTGCGCAGTTGGGCAGCTCCATGATCAGCGAAACGTTCGTCAACTCCACCGTCGCGCCTTTACCAACGACCCCCTCCTCGGCCGTCCCTGCACTCGCCGTCGCGCGAGCTCTCAACATCCTATGGTTCTTGAGTCTCGTATTCAGTCTAGGAGCGGCTCTCTACGGTATTCTTGTCAAGCAGTGGATACGCGAATATCTTCAATGGAACTCGGCGCTCGCTCTACCGCGCGATAATGTGATGATTCGACAACTGCGATTCGACGCTTGGAACAAGTGGAACGTCCCAGCGACCATCATGGCGATCCCGGCTCTGCTGGAAATATCGGTTGTCCTCTTTTTAACAGGTGTCGTTGTTTTGCTCTGGACTCTGGATGATGTTGTCGCTCTAGTTATCACGGTCGCAATATCGACTATCCTCTTCGTGGCCGGCACTACAACTGTCCTTCCGGCCTTCATCGGTTATTGCCCGTACAAGTCCCCTACTGGATGGGCTTTTATCAAAACATGGGACACTGTTACTCGTCTGTTTCTCGCTCCATTTGGTTCTCGTACATTTCCAGGTTGGCGGGAGAGAGAACTCGGAGTCGATTGCAAAAGGAATGAGAAGGTTCTAGATAAATATGTTCCCACGTACCGGCAGGTCAGGAGCACGTGGGTCGATGGGGAGACACAACGCATGATGGCTCGCTCGGCCCTTGCCCAATATACCGCCAAAATTGTCCCTCTGGTGCGCGCAATTGCGTGGTCACGTCGGGCATTTCAAGACGAAAGTGCCGAAATTCTGATGTTGGACTGTCTTCAACTACACCAACTACCCGAGTTGAAGTACTATCGCGAACTCTCCTTTGCCGGGGCGTGGCTACACTTATTGCACATCTTCGCCCCAATTTTTCACGAGAATCCCACCAGGGGTAATAGGTACATTTCATTATGTCGGGAAGGCTATCGTGTCGAACGTTTGGAAGGACGCCCGCATAGTCCCTCCGAATACTGTATCGTCGTACAGGATATATCTGACAAACTCCGGGGTGGTCCGTCCTTTGATCTCAAACTTCCATCCTACCAGGTCTTCAGCCACATGACCCTCTCGTATCTCCAAGCGGAATGGTGGACACCTTCTTACAACACGATGGAAGACAAACTCGACATGTTGTTCTTTTCGCGTCTCATGGTACTCCCGGAAACCAGTCCTTCGATCATTTCTCGGTATCGCGGCTTCCTTTTACGGCTATACAATACTTCAAAACCTTGCGGCACATCTCTTGGAGGAGGTGCGACATACTTTTGTCTCAAGACAACCGCGTTATTGTTACTTTGTGAGTCAGCTATGGTCAAGCTTAGTGATACTGGTATCACTGGCAAGCTCTTCTCCCTGGTATGCCTGTAGAAGAATCTGACGAGATGTTGGCAGTCACAACCGGTACCATGGAGAGCGAGCATTATGCCCAGCTAGCGGTGGATCTATACACCTCTTCCCGCGTCAGGCCTATGGATTCAAATGAGAAATTGCATGCATTTGTAATGCTGGCCGACCGCGCATTGATGTCATACGAGTGTCGCGAGGACGCCTGGAACGGCTCCTTTATGAGCAGCGCCGTTCAGCTGACTCTGCTACGTCTCATGACAAAAGCTGCACGGAATCACTCGGTGCGCGATTGTGGGTGCTTCGTAGATCTACCATGGATTTCCACGTTGTTGAAAAGCTACTGGCGGGTGCCACTGGTTAGCCTGGCAGTGTTCATAGACCTTATCGACGCGCTAGGGGAAGGTCTCAGTTACGGATGTATCGCAGGAGACGAAAATCGACGACTTTACCGAAAACTATGGGTGATTTCGCATAGGAACTTATTACCACCGACCGATTCTTCCCGATCCACCTCACCATCCATCGACACAGCTCATACAGAAGATCATTCAAGTCGAAGTCCGTCTGTGGGTACTGTCCCCATCGCGAGGATTGTAGAGCATACAGATGCGATGCCGATAGAGGGCCAAGCCACCTCCCCGCTCCCCGATTCGTATAGTATGAACACGATTGAACGATGCAGCGAGATGGCGTCCCCGTCGTCACCGGACATCGATGCAATCGGAGAAGATATTCACCTAGACAGTAAGCCCATTTTAGGCGTTCTACGTTCTGCTCATATAATGTTGTGCTTTGCAGTCATATCATCACAATGAGACTCGTCGTCATCCTCTCTGGTATGGAGACTTATGCTTGACGCCGCACTGTGTACCCCCTCTCAGGCTTCGGCCATGCGATTAGTGTCGTGGTCAGTCCATCTGGGTCAAATTTGTGATCTTGTGCCCCCTCTTATTTTTGTTGCCGCCGTATGCTCGCCAATTTTCGTCCAGTACAAGACTAAATTGTCTCCACGGAACCACTTGCTGAACTAGACATCTGATATTATGCCATGATTACAGCTTCCGGGCACTAAGAGATGCATATAATTTCGAGTTTACGTTTGCTTTGCTGAAGACCTATCCGAGCTACTCCTTGACGCCGTCCAACTTCAAGTTAGCCAGTAATAAACCCAATTTTGACTCAATCCTAGTCAGACCATCCTCCAGTCGGGACAGCTTGTTATCCAGCATCCCGACTTTGGCATCGAGCATCTCAACCTTGGCGTCGAGTGTGTTGACCGTGCCACTGAGAGTATCGACCTTGGTGTCGAGCGTATTGACGGTGGTATCTAGTGTGTTGACTTTGGCAACGACCGCGTTGACAGTGTCCTCAAGCGTGGTGATCCTTTCCTCGGTGGCTACATGAGGAAGTTTGCATCTTACTAAAGCGTGAACATATGTATGTTCGTAGCTTTCAACCGGGGGAGGGTCCTTGTGATTGAGCCGACATTTGCTACACATAAACGTTTCGGCCTCTGCATGTTGCATAAGTGATGGTACGCGCGAAGATCAACCTCGATGCGTACCTTGGACGATGCCGTAATACCAGGAAGGCTGCTTGTACAGCGATTTGCACTTTGTACACCTCAATTTGAGATTATTTTCACATCCGTCGCATATGAACATGTTGATGTCTGCCACGGGTGTCAGTATAGTTCAGTCCGTCGTGCCCCGATCACGACGCTTACCATGGTCATAACAATCAACACAGAACCAGCACGGTCGCTGTGTCTGTGCCCCACATATACCACATACAGTACCACCGTGCGAGAAACCTGATGTTTCTTCAGGTTTCACCTCGCCACCAGGAGTAAGCGGCATGAGATTTGCGATTAGACTGTTTTTGAGATCCTTCAGGTTTAAGCCCAAGTGTGGTCGACTTTTAGCCGTTACTTGGTCTGGGGCACAGTGCACAACAGACAAATGTTTATCGCTTTTCGAAGAGTCTGGCTTCTCGGACTCCTTGTCCTCTATGTTTGTCATTGGCTCGTCCGCTATGCTCTGGTCAGGAGACGAAGAAACGCGACCTCATCATGTTGACATACCTTCATGAACTCGGATTATAGCAGGTATATCGCCGTTTTCATGTTCGGTGCAGCGTGGATCAGTATCGCTCACATAGGAACCTTTGGAGTGGGGAATCGATTCGAGGGTTTCATCATGAGTGACAGCGTCATCTTCGTTGAATGAGACCGCTTCTTTATCCTCGCCCATATTATGCACAGAATGGTGCTCCGGCGGTTCATGGATGTCCCCATCCTGCAGAGCCTGAGATCCTGAGTGCGCCTCAGCTGTAGCATCCTTGAAATGAACGCCGCAGGCGTCAAGAGCCCTTCTCGCTCGTTGGTTGATATCCGGCAGGTCCCTGAATTGTAACGCGGTGCGAACTTTCACAATATCGTGATGAGGAGTATGAGGTCTCTCCAAGCGTTCCAGTTCCAATGTCGCTTCGTAGCACTTGGGATCGTCGCACAAGTCGACAGTTTGCCAGCACATTGCCGTAGGAGGTTGACAATCTAGGCAAACCAGCCGTGCACCGCCTATGCCGCCTCCACATGCATCGCACGCATAGTCGCTGTGAAATAAATATTTGACATGATACAGCAGTTTTGTCTTTGAGAACGGAGGGAAGACACTTACTGATGGCACGCAATACTTTTCAAATGCCAGTCCAATGATAATCGGTAGAAATTCGCATCTCGTAAGGTCATAGACTGCATCCCTTTCACGAGCTGGTTTAACCCCTCGTCGTCCAGAGGGCGTCCGTACCGGCCTCGGTGAAGGTCGAGCCTGAGATGCCGGATGCGAGCATCACGTCGTCGCGCAAAATGCTTCCAACTCCACATTTCCCTCAAAACCTGAGCATAGACAGCATTGAAAGCGAATTCCCAGAGTGCGCGAGACTTGTTGGCTAGAAACCGTTCTGGAGATGGTCGATGACACATCACTTCAGCAGATGTACGTTTCAATATGAATTTATTCATATGGTTAGACGGGTTTTCTTCAGTTCCGGACGTGCCTATGAGGGAGCCATCCGGTAATAGGTGTCCAGAGAGATAGTCGATGGGATAGTCTTCCGAGTATTGTATCACGAATATCACGGAGATATTCCCATCGCAGTCTTGATCACACTTTCCGGATAGTGTGAATTCGACCCCATAGTAATAACCCGACGACTCGAAGTCTTGTCCCTCCTTGGAGGATGCATGGATGTGGAAGGACCTCATATACCAGTTCGGATAGAACCCGTTAGAGTTGTACGTGTACCCGTTCCATTGGCCGAGACTGGAGATTATCAGACAACTATAACTTAGCACACAAGCAGATTGCTTACATTGCTTTAATCGGCATCGTAGCCTGTAGATCTTCATGGCTCGGTGATTGAGGTTGGCATTCGTAGAGATCACATTTCTGCTGTGATACTGGCACATCGCCCTCTTTTGCTTCATCCGGTCCTACTGGATATCGCTTACACTTAAGTCGATGCCGATGCTGCATGGGATAGTTGGCAAAATCCCGGATTTTGTCACGATTGACTATTGGCGCTTCCCCATTCGGCCCGTCGTAGGTGCGAGTAGCTAGGGTGGACATGCCGAACAAGGAAGCTTGATCAGGATAGTACTCGAACTACACCGGGAATCGTCGAGTTAGCATCGTCAATAAGTCAGGGCTTCATTAGTACGTCACCATTCCACAAGCGAATGTCTTCATCTGATCGTCCAGTTTTTGCTGAATGAAATGCGCTAGACGCGATATCAACACGAAACTTTTCCGCTACACAGAAGTCGCGTACCCTTCAGATCTGCGTGGCGCGCGGAGATGGCGTAGTAAACCCATTGGATACTAGTTGCAGCATCCCAAAGCTCCTCTTGACCAAGGACTTCAGTTTTCGCGAGTTCAAATAAGCAGAGGTCGCGTCTGAGCAAGAGATACAATAAGGGATACACATGCTACAAAAACATATCAGTTTTCTGTGGCAACGCGCTTGGCAAATAACTACGTACTTTTTCAATCCGAACAAGAGCTTTATCGATGCGTTCAGGTCCTGCCACAATGTACACTGTGTCAAGCGCGTCGATGTCATACTTGATCTTTTCCAGGTTGCGCTCAATTCTGCTCTCTTCATACTCAACATATTTCCGGAATTTGCCCTCCAACGACTCCGGGAGATCGTCGTGACTGCGCAGCGACAGAGGCATGGTCAATTCGGCACCTGTCTTCCACACTGCGTGCAAGTAGAAGTCCACCCAAAGGCGGTTTTCGGGCAGAACAGTAGACCTCATCACAAACATATGGGCAAATATCTCGAGAATCTTCTTGCAGTAGTCCGTAGACACGAGCTCCCAACCTGAAAGCATGTCAGAGAAGTGCTGGTAGCACGAGGGCGGCGGGGAATACCAATTGCCCAGTACGCAAGCCAACGCGGAAGACTTTGAAATAAGGACTTTATTAGTAAGTAGGCTACTACTCCAAGGGAGAAGCTTACCTCCAGTCGAGCGCCTCCGGTAAGCTATCTACAAAGCGATTCACTTCGAATACTGTTGTATAGCCCGATCCATCCTCATCGAAGGCTTCCATGATAGGTTGTAGGTAAGCGATGCTTATGTATTCGAAGGCCCAGTGATCGGAATGTAGGGGGTCATCGTTGCCTTTGTCTGCACTAGGTGTTGTCGTGTGGGCGACTATGTCGCTGAAATTGTCGCGCAAGGTCATTACGAAAAAGCGGGACTTGACGTTACGACGCCAGTTCTGTAAAGAAATGAGATTAACATGATCAGCTTCATTAAATTATTACAGACATTGGATGAAGCTCACCATCTCCCTCCACAACCTTTTCAATGCCTATCAAAAATGCCGCTTGAATATATGATGACCCGGGAAGTGACCTAATGGCTCACCTCGTCCTTGATCAGCTCGTAAGGTCCACCATTTACGGCTGCAATGACACGATTGCTCTCCTCCTTGATGAAAGCCTCCAATTCAACTTGTAGCCGTTGCTGTTCGATCAAAAACTTGCCCTCGAAGGCTTTGAAGTTGTTGTTCACTGCAGTGTCCCAGTCTTCCAACAATTCCTTCTTTAGGTCATGGAAGCTGCTAAACGATGCTATGGGTTTGGATGTTTCCTTGGTTGAACGGGTTTTCATGTCATTGGTACCGTAGTCTGTCATGGCGAAGCCAACCGCCGCAGAATGTGATTTTCCAGTTTGCGATAAGAAAAGTTCTTGGAGGGCTGTCTCATTCTGGACGACTGCTTGGGCCCCGCCTTTACGATCCACTTTTTCGGCAAGCTCTAGTTCGCTGTTGGGAGTGAGTTGCCTGATCAACTCGGCCAACATTCCGGAAAGCCCATCGACTCTGAACGTGCAGCCGTCAGTATTCAAAGTTCGAGTAATGCTGAAGTCGCACTCACTTCTTGTCCATAAGCGAAACCGCATTGTTCGTGGCCGTCGCGATCCCGGCTGTATACACAGCGAGGACGAGCTGGAAGTCCATCTTCCGGTCTGTGAACTTCTCGATCCACTCTGCAAGTTTCGCCTCCCATACATGACCGTTCAGGACTTTCACTAGCGAAGACTTCTTGAGATACATATCGCAAACATTCGCACAAGCTTCGATCTCCTTTGCTGCCTTGTCAGAGAGGCTTTTCATCTGCGCGCGTGCTGCTTCTGGCGAGTTTTCGTGCGTGATAGGGCGAAGACTGATACAATACCATCAGAAGACAGTATCGATTATTGACCACGAGAATTCTACGTACCCGAGCAGAACAACGAGCATATCTTTCATTGACACGTACAGCGTTATGACCCGTTTATCGTTGTCTCGAAGCGTTTGCCACATGCCATAAACAGCCTTGAACGCCACTACGACCGCTACGATGAAGGCGTCAACGAGATAGTGAGTATTGTGACACTAGTTCTCGTACCCGTTATGACTGGGTGAATCTTGGCCACCTCGTCCAAACTCTTCATGAGAATCGGGCATTGTTCCAGAAAAGCATCAAGTCCAGTCTTGAGCGCGTTGACGACTTCATTCGCTATCGGTTTGGCAACCTGTGCGACCGCGCTGCCAATATCGATAACGTCCTTCACAGTGTCAGCTTTTTCCTCTAGGATCACAAATCAAATGTGCGCCCTTCGTTACGAGTGATTGCACTTACCAACGTGCTTCAGCGCATTGAGAGTCGTCGACTTCTCGTGAGGTTTGGGGGCGAACTGCTCAACATATTGCTCGAGAGCTTCAAGAGTGTCATCCACAGATTCGGGTGTAGCAACCTGTGGAGCTGGAGAACCAGGTGGCAGTGGAGATGCCAAGTCATCAGGAGATGCTGGTCCATAAGAGGACTCCGGGGTAGTGGTGGTACTAGTCATAGGCGTCTCAGGGAGAGGCTTGTATAACTCGAACGGCGTAGTTGAGAGTTCCGGGATGGGAATTTGCAGAGAAGGACCAAACTCGGAGGCTTGCAAGTATGGGGTGCTGGCAGAATGGGATGGTCGAAGATTCGGGGAGTCGCCCAGCGAATCCACTTGTTCCGAGGAGGAAGAGAGCCGGCTCTTGTCTGAGGATACCGACGGGTGCTCTATATCATGGTCAGGATGCAGGTCAGAATCGTACGTGGGCTCCGTTGCATAACGTCGAGCCGACGGGCGAGGCAGAGGCGGCGACTGGTCCTGCGCGGCATCGAGGCTTGCCTTGCGTTTGAAAAGCCGTCCGAGGATGTTAGGACTCGACTTTTGACGTCTCACGGGTAACATCGGAGGGAGGCAGCACTCACGAGAGTGTGGTGGGAGGAGAGACTGTGCATACGAGTCTCCGCATCACGCACAAGTATCTATAAGACGCTATGTGACGGCGCGCTTCGTGGCCAACATTGTAATATCAAGCGCCATGTAGTTGTTGATCTGTCATTTGCGGCAGTGTGAAGTTGCTTACATCGGTACATTCCGTCAATGATCACTCTGGTGTGCCTACGGCGCGTGAGATTTTGTTGTTGTACACAGCATAGATGCTTGAACGGTTGTGATCATCAGTTCAAAGCTGCTATACGTCGCGAGAATACACTCACAATTGGTGATTATGCATTGTACGCGTCTTGTGGCAGTGCGATAGCCTGGGGCCTGGTCGGCGTCTCTCCACAGAAGCCGATGGATTGTTGACGACGAACTGATTATACGATTAGAAGCCGGGTGTGCTTGTGAAGATTTGCTTTAAACAACTGTAAATGGCTGTGAAGTCCGTATCAAGAACGCTTGCTTTAGTGGCACCTAGTATCCCGCAAGTTCGGTGAACTATAGGAATGCATTCGCGATGAGATCCATGGTAGGCAGAGCAACCTTGAGTGTAACACTCGAGTTTGCAATGGCCACAATGTATAACAAAGCCTGCGAGGTATTCGGATCCACTCTGTGCTGTGCCTGTGGGTATTTGAGCGTTGCCTTTTCTGACGCCAAAACCCGACTCGGGGGCGTCTTGAGGACCTCTACGTGTGAATAGACAGCATGGCGCGTATCGTGGGCGTCCTCGAGCGTCCACAACGGGGGAGTGACCTTGTAGCTGCCGGGTCAGGCGAAACTGTCAAGCACAGAGTTTTCTGGCGGTGCGTCAAAGCTGGACAGAGCAGCGTTCGTGCTCCCGTAAAACGGATCCACGGCGAGTGGCATCTACGCTGTCAGATGGGGGCTATCGAACTGTAATCTGCGACTCACCTCTGCTTGAAAAGAAGGATACTCTGTCATGCCCGGCTTTAGGTTCATGGTTCACAGGTTGTCCTGTGACTACGACGCCAGTAAGCGGAGCAGCAAGTCTAAGTATCTGTAAACGACACGAAGGATACTAGAGAGTGCATCAGTGTCAGACGTATCACTGCAGCTCGAGGTACCCACCTAGAAAAACGAGGACCAGAGGGAATATCTGTGGGGCAGATACGTCCTTGAAAGTGTTCTGAACATCGGGTATCACTGACGGGAAGTGAGAAATGGATGCAACGCAAAGCAAGAAACACGGACGCGATTACGGCGAAAACATTGAACGAGAAGTCGCGTCCTCCGCTTCCTCCCGACGCAAAGTTCGCGACTGGACACGTTCAACTGATCTGAGAAGCCTCGTGAGCTCGCTGGCGTGCTTGGCAGATCGCATCACCAGCGTGCCCACCGATCTGCGTCTTGTCAGTGGATGAGCAACAAGTTCGCAACGAACAAAGCAACAGGCCGGGGAATATTGATCCGTCGTGGGAGATACGCACGTTTCAATGTATCACCACGCCGCGACGGTAACAGTGATTGTGTTCACCTGTACGTCAGACCACAGCCAGGGTGAAGATTGCACATACGATGCGTGCGTGTTCGCGGATGCAGCACAAAAAGTGGGGACCCTGCCAGCAAGTCAAGGCCAGTCACCAGTGTGCAGGGTTCGGACCGTACACCCCTGTCTGACCTCGTCTGCAGGTCCATCGTGATGCAGTACTCGTGCAGTCCTGCGTCTGGCCTGCAAAACTTTTACGTTGCCATTACGTCGAGATACAGCGTTGTTGTTCGTTTGGCGCCCAGAACGGGGGGATGCTGTAGGGTAGGCTCTGACTGCCCCTCAGACGTTGATGCGGGTCTAGAGAAGCGTTGGGATCAGTTGGAAGTGTTTCACGTCGAGTACTCGCCTCTGGCGGTAGGTGAAACTGAGGGTCACCGGCGGTGGACTGTCGCCCAATCGGCATGTCCAGACAGACCTCTGGGGGTCTTGCTCTGGCATAATCTGCCGCAGAGTTGTCACAAGAACAAGCCCAGGTCAGTTACAGTGGCTTGTAAAGAGGACCTTGAAGACACTCAGGAGCAGCTGTGGGTGCTGTGCAAATGCATGTGGACGAGGGTTCATTTAATTGGAATTTAATTGTGTCCGGATGTTGCGCTGTGTGCGTTGGGCGGAGGGCAAGCGACGTCGACTGAAAATGTTTTGGCGGAAAATTGCCATATTCGGACCGCCAAGTCCATATCCGGATAATCTGGAAGGGTTCTAGTTCGCGGCGCGTCGGCGACCTGGTTACCTATATTACCTTGCCACCGCACTCGTTCTTCGTCTCTGCATCACCGTCTCTCCTTCCAAACCATCCTTCGTTCGTCCACATCTTCACAATGGCCCCCGTCAACGTGAAGAAGATCTGCTGCAGTGCGTATTTCCATGCTTCCGTATCGTGCGCGTGCTGAACATATTGTGAACGGCAGTCGGTGCGGGTTATGTCGGTAAGTTCTGTCTACGTGTCAGTCAAAGCGCACCGGTATTCACGACATGTCCATCCAGGTGGCCCGACATGCGCTGTTATTGCGCTCAAGTGCCCACAGATTCAGGTCACCATCGTTGATCTCAACCAATCACGCATCGACGCGTGGAACAGCCCGGACTTCAGCTTGCCAATCTACGAGCCTGGACTCGTCGAAGTCGTGAAGCAGGCGCGGGGCCGCAACCTGTTCTTCTCCACGGATGTGGACAAGGCCATCCAGGAGGCGGACCTCATCTTCGTCAGTGTCAACACGCCGACGAAGAAGACCGGTGTGGGAGCTGGTTTCGGTGCCGACCTTCAGTGCGTATCATTTCTCTCTTCCTCCGATAAACTTTGTCCGTCCTTAGCCGCTCGCACTCTATTGCTACCGCTACCGCTTATTGCATCGTCATACTGACGTCTTGCTTTTACAGCTATGTCGAGCTTGCGACTCGCCGCATCGCCTCTGTTGCGACCAGCTCGAAGATCGTCGTAGAGAAGTCGACTGTCCCATGTCGGACGGCGGAGTCGATGCGCACCATCTTGGCTGCTAACTGCAAGCCCGGATGCCACTTTGACATCCTCTCCAACCCGGAGTTCCTTGCCGAGGGCACTGCCATCAAGGACCTGTTCGCGCCCGACCGTGTCCTTATCGGCTCTCTTCAGACTCAGGAGGGCAAGGACGCGTGTGCCGCGCTCACTGCAGTCTACGCTAACTGGGTTCCGTAAGTCTCATCCTCGCAAGCGTCCTTGATGCATCTATCTTATCATAACCTCACAGTAAGCAATGCATCTTGAATGTTGGCCTTTGGTCGTCTGAGCTTTCGAAGCTCGCCGCCAACGCCATGCTCGCTCAGCGTATCTCGTCTATCAACGCGCTTTCTGCCATCTGTGAGGCGACTGGCGCGAACATCGATGAGGTCTCGCACGCCGTCGGTTTCGACTCGCGTATTGGACCCAAGTTCCTTAAGGCGTCCGTCGGTTTCGGCGGTTCGTGCTTCCAGAAAGATATCCTCAACCTGGTATACCTCAGCGAGTCGCTGCACCTGCCTGAGGTCGCCGCGTACTGGCGCCAGGTCGTCGAGATGAACGAGTACCAGAAGTCGCGCTTCTCGCGGTCCGTCGTGGACGCTCTGTTCAACACAATCACGGGCAAGGTAAGCAGCAAGCGTTGCCCGCCGCGAATATCTCAGGCTGATGGTAGTTTCGTTTCTATAGCACCTTGCCGTCCTTGGCTTTGCGTTCAAGGCCGACACCGGTGATACTCGTGAGGCTGCTGCCATCACCCTCATCCGTGATTTCCTTGCGGAGCGGGCATACGTCACGATCTACGACCCTAAAGTTGAGCATGCACAGATCTGGCAAGACCTGAGCGAGGCGTGCCCTGACTGGACTCTAGAGCAAAGTAAGCAGGCAAATACTTGGACCCTTAAATGATGACTAAGCAGCATTTGCTTTTCCTTTTCCAGTTCAAAAGTATGTGACAATCGCGCCCTCCGCCATTGATGCCTGCAAGGGCAAGGAGGCCGTCATTATTGCTACCGAGTGGAAGGAGTTCCTTGAGCTCAACTGGCAGTCTGTCTACGACCACATGTCGAAGCCAGCATTTGTCTTCGACGGCCGTCTCCTTGTCGATGCTGACAAGCTGAGGCAGATTGGCTTCAAGGTCAGTAGCCTCCTATCTGCTCTAAGCGTGAAAATTGCTGACGATATTCACTTACAGGTCAAGGTTATCGGTCGCGGCGAGCGAGTATAACTGTCGGGTCCTTGTGTGTACTGTGAATGAAATGGACAACATGAAATTTGTTAAAGGGTAGGGCCGTAGCCTTTCTATACCACATCTATATAGAGCGGAATATTGTAATACTTGCTATTCTCGAGTATGATTGGACACTGTTGTTCTGTTGCGTACGAACTTTTGGTTCGCTCCTGTCTGCTTGTGTTTGCTACTTCGCTGTCTCGGACAATGGACATAGCATGTGCATCGTAACTAGAGAAGTCGTCTGCGCAATTTGAACTATTCTAGCCGATATCACAGGAATGACAGAGCATTTCTGGTCTGGAACGAAGCACAGGCGACCATCTGCTGCTGTTCGCTTTCATCAATTCTGCCAGAGTGTTTCACGCCGAAAGAATCCGATGCGTTTGTATTGACTTTTACTAGGCTGTCGAAGGCTTACTGCAGTGTTTTCAGCACGGCCTGGGGCTGGAGGCAGTACAAACTGCGGGAACGAGAGTGGACGGTTGTCTCCCAAAGTGGTGCGGGAAAGCGGGAGTCGTGTGGGCGCGCCGACGCGTATCTCGCGTTCGATGCGCGATCCGTGTCCAAACACGCAAACACGCTGACAGCACAACGGAGATTTCGCCCAATTTCCGGCTAAAGCGGTGCCCGATATGGCAGCCGCTACTACCAATTCGCACCGAACCCCCCAGAATAGGCACAGATCAGGCCCCAAATGAGATGTTTACATAAAAGCGCCAAGCGGTGTTTGATTTGCAAGCTATAGACGACGGCAACACTCCGTTCGTCGCCGTGGTCCTTTGTCTGCACGCACGACCACGACCCCCACGCCTACGACCGCTACGTTCAAGAGATGCCCTCGCCCATGGCACTGAAGTCGGCCTCGCCGACCCCGTCCATTTTCAAGAAGAAGTCCTACCCTGCCATGAACACGGCCGCGTCCTACCTCTCTGCTGTCTCAGAGGCAGACGCTCGAGCGAGGGGAGCCCACGGGAACACTCCTAGCTCGACCCCTGCGTTGTCGTTGTCGTCGTCCGTGACGTCCTCGTCAGAAGACACCGTGCTTCACGAGGAGGATGAGAACGTGGACGGTCTGGCGTACCCCAAAGTCCCTCCTACGTCCGAGCAGATTTTTACGACAGTACACACCGAGTTTGGGCACTGCGGCAACGACGCCTACCGATATACGTCGCAGTACAACCCGGCTCACCCCGTTGCAAATCTCAAGGAGCAGGATCCACCGTATTACATTCTTTTGACGACCTACATCAGTTACATCCTTGTCATAATTTTCGGCCATATCCGGGATTTCTTTGGCAAACGTTTCAAGCACAGCGCATACAGGCATCTGCTCGCGCACAATGTGAGTGTCGGCGATCTTTAATGCCGTTTTTTGTGTTGCTCACACGACTATACACATACATAGGGCTACGCCGCACTCAACTCTGACTTCGACTCGTTCTACACTCGTCGTCTGAAGCTCCGTATCGATGATTGCTTCTCGCACCCCGTCACTGGTGTCCCAGGCCGCACCATCGTATTGCTCGACCGTTACTCTCCCAACTACAACAAGACCTTCCTTCCCACGGGTACACGCACACGAGCCATGAACCTCGCATCGTACAACTACCTCGGTTTCGCACAAGGCAAGGGCCCATGCTCCGACGCTGTTGAGGAGTCTGTTGCACGTTACGGTGTATCTGCGTGCGGGACCCGTCTAGAGGGCGGCACATTAGACTTGCATGTGCAGACCGAAGCGCTTGTTGCCCGTTTCTTGGGTATGGAGGATGCGCTCATCAGCTCTATGGGTTTTGCTACGAACTCCACGATCATCCCCGCCCTGGTTTCGAAGGGCTGCTTGGTTATCTCGGACGAGCTCAACCACGCCTCCATTAGATTTGGCGTGCGCTTGAGTGGGGCCAATGTTAGAACTTTCAAGCACAACGACATGAAGTCATTGGAGAACCTACTTCGAGAGGTTATCAGTCAGGGCCAGCCGAAGACTCACCGACCGTGGAAGAAGATCCTTCTTATCGTCGAGGGTCTGTACAGTATGGAGGGCACTTTAGTCAATCTGCCGGCCATCATGGAGCTCAAGAAGAAGTTCAAGGTTGGCTTTTCGCCGTTTGTGTTATCTGTTATATTTTGATCGCCGTTTTGCAGTTCTATCTTTTCATTGACGAAGCTCACTCCATCGGTGCACTTGGCCCGCACGGCCGAGGTATCTCTGACTACTACGGCGTGAACCCACGGAGTATCGACATACTCATGGGCACTTTTACGAAGTCGTTTGGTGCTGCTGGTGGATATATTACCGGCAACAAAGTTCTTATCGATCGCCTTCGCCTTGCTGGACACACAGGACCATACGCTGAGGCCATGGCCCCACCCATCCTTACGCAGATCATCGCCAGCATGGCCAGCATCATGGGCATTACCCTCCTAGAGAAGCCCACCACCTCACGTTCGTTAATCCGCAGCTCCGACGGTCCCGTCACCGGAATGGAATTTGAGCAATACCCCGGCCGCTGCCCCGCAGCCGCACTCCCGCCCTGGATGGCACTGCCGCCAGCAATGTGCGATGGCACGGACAGCCGCATGCGCCTACGCCGGCTCGCGTTTAACTCGCGCTACCTCAACCGCGGCCTGCGCAAACTCGGCTTTATCATCTACGGCCACGACGACTCGCCGGTCGTACCTCTTCTTCTGTTCAACCCAGGAAAGATGGCGGTGTTCAGTCGCCTGATGCGCACGCGCGCGACACCCATCGTTGTTGTTGTCGTTGCGTACCCCGCGACACCCCTTGTCACGTCGCGCGTGCGATTCTGCATGAGCGCATCGCACACGAAGGAGGACATTGACACGCTGCTCGCGGCGTGTGACGAGATCGGCGACATCCTGGACCTGAAGCAAGCGGACGGAGAGCGATGGCCCCTGAGCGAGATCAAGGAGCGTGCTGTAGAGCTCGTGAACATGGACGAGATGCCTTAGATGCGCACCTATGCGGGAGACGGACAGTGCTTCGCGGATACGCGCCACGGGAATACTACCATGCATTAATGTGGCCCATTGGGCATTTTTGCATTCTCTTCTTTTTTCAGTTTGGTTTCTCCCAGATACCAGCTGCATTGGACTCGACTCTTAGAGTCTGTTCGTGCAGGTCACACTTTACCCTATTCTTCACGGTGTACAGACTACGCGTGCACCTATTGTTTTTATATTTACGACCCGCACGTGTAATACTACAAGATAAAACACCACGTCCTGAATCACCAATTTGTGCACTTTATCTATTGAGTGACTTCGAGCTTGATCTAAACATAAATATCAGCTGACTCGTGCGTAGAAGGCATATGATAGGTATACTGACCTCGGATATCGCGGTGTCCACTGCTGCAGCCAAGCACTTGGCGAACTCGTGGATGTGAAGATACGCTTTCGGTCTGCACGCCTCACATTCACTCGCAACCTGGATTGCGGGAGCGAGGACCGCCACCTCTGTCACTGTCTCGCCGCACGGGCGGTCCATAAATGCTCTAGCAGCTCTGTCCATCAATTCCTTCCAGTACGCTCTGGGAGTGGCTTGCCAATTATCGTTTTCTCCAAACCGGCAAACCCAGTGAGAACTGGGCAGGCAAGTACAGGGGTAGTGGTTGTTGAAGAACACATAGGATTGCCAACGGGGGAGCCAATTTATGGACTTGCTCTGCCGGCCATTGCTGCGCTGCGTGGTCTCCGAGGCGACTCTGACGGCGGCGGTTACGCAGTGTTGGCGGTATTGGAGGAGTCGGTGGTAGGTCGACGCGGGGATGAGGTCTAGCTCCTCGATGCACGGTCCCAACATTGGGTATCGCAATGTAAAGCGTGCGGCAGTCCGCGCTACGTCATGCAGACTATAGGTGCACGCGATTGCGTACACACGGAGGGGCTCCTTCTCTACGAAAGAGGGCAGCAGCAATATTTTCTTCATGCTCTCCGTCAACGCTTCCAACTGATACTTCCGCGCCGCTTCGAGGACCGGCTTCGTCTGGTCCAGCGAGGTAAAGGCAGGATCAGGGACGGGGTAGAGGAACTGCAGGATCCTGTTCCATGTTGCGCTGGGTTCTGGGAGGTCCAGCGTCGGAGTCTCCCCGTCTGCACCGTGCGGACGTGACCCGCCGTCGGGTCTCCTACTAGGAGGTTGGGGGAGCCTGAACATGTCGTGGAAGAATGGAGACGCTTGGCTCAGGATGAGTTTGTGCACGTAGAATTTCAGCCCGTCCGACGTGTGTAGGATAACATCTGACTTCGTGTGGTCATCGTCATTTTGTTCAGGTTGGAAGAGGGGCGAGCCAGGTGCACCGTCCGAGTCAGACCCTCTGTCCGACTGAGTGAGCTCAGGACGCGCTTCAACCGGATCCATGCTGTAAACGCGTTAATTAGGTCGTGTATACAGACTATGCTCGCGACCCACTCTTCTTCGTATTATTTGGGTGTAGAAGAGGAAGAAAACAGGATACAGGGGTCCGTAGGAACTAGTTTGCATCTGAACCTACTTGCCTTCGAATTCCTCTCTCAGCGACATGCGATCTATTTGGGTTCGGCGTGGTAGCGCCGACGTTCAAGCGTCCGCTGCCATCGTTGACCTCCACGACGTCGTCTTCGAGCTGACCCAGGTCGATGTACAACCACGAGACCCCCCAGTCGTACCGCGTTCCGAAACGGATGTTGTTGACGTCGTGCAGTCGGTCAGCAGAGCCAGAATGGTCGACACCCCTTGTGAGAGTGTTCTGGAGGCCCGCATTCGCCACCAATGACGCACCCCTGGAGGAGAGCCTTCGGCATCCCAGCCTTTATAAATTCGTGCGCACCCCTCTCACACTTTTTTTCTACGTTGACCACTGACACTCACGTCAAATCATCTTGCAGTAAATAATCAATCATGACCACCGTCCTCATCACCGGCGCCGCAGGGCGCACTTCGCGCTACGTTATACGCGCCCTCTTGGCCTCTGGAGCCAAGCTCAACCTGCGACTTTTCGTTCGCTCGGAGGCCGCTGTCGAGAAAGTGCGAGCTGAGTTCCCTCAGTTCCCGCGCACCGCATTCGCACTCGGCGATTATCTGGAGTACAGCACTCTGGGTCCAGCCTTGAAAGGGGTGGATATAGTCTTCCATAATGGTCCCGCGTTCCATTCGCAGGAGACCGCGATGGGTATTGCCGTCATCGATGCCGCTAGAGATGCTGGAGTCAAGCATTTCGTGTATTGTAGCGTGCTCTTCCCGCTACTCCACAAATTGCTGAACCACGAGGTCAAGCTCAGGTGCGTACACAGTCACTTCCCATCAAATCAATGCATTGTAACACTGGGTTAGGGTGGAGGAATACCTGATCGAGTCAGGCCTGAACTATACTATACTCGAGGTGAATCCGAAGCTTTCCGTACCGTGCTGAGTCGTCGACTGACTACGAGTGGCACAGCCAACATGCTTTATGCAGAACATAAACTTGAAACAGGTCGTCGCAGATGGTGTGATGCACTGCGGCTACTCTCCCAAAGTCCTCCAGGGCTTTGTCGCGTTGGAAGACCTTGCAGAGATCGCACGGCTCGTCATTCTTGACCCGCTTCCGCACAACCGTGCACGGTATGAAGTCGTCGGCCAGAACATCACACAAGAGGAGATTGCAAAGCTCATAGCCACCGTCGCAGGCAAGCCGTTTATTCCTTGTGTGCAAGTCAACAGGGACCAGGTTGTCTCCTCGGGTCTCGTTCCCACCCAGGCTCGGGGCGCGTATTACCGGGAGGGTCTTGATAGGATGCTGTATTACTATGATACAAGGTACACCCCAACTTTGATCTCGACTTAGAGGTTATTGATCATCCACAGAGGTATTCCGGGCAACAACAACATCGTCCGGTGGCTGTTAGGTCGGGAGCCTACGACTTGGGAGACCCATGTGAAGCGTCAACTAGGAAAGAATTAACCCGACCACCGACGTTCGAGGTGAAATGTCCAGGAGATGCAACTGCAACATTGACTCGTACGCTAACTCACATCACCTTGCTTGCAAGGTACCTGTCGAACCCATAATTGTGCTCAGTTTCGTTGCACCCGACTTTTTCCTCAAAACACGTGTTCTTCGTGACTTTCTCACGTGCTGTTTGCCCGTTTCGTCTGAATTCTCCGACTTTTTCCTGCAAAACACGCGGTCTTCGTCTGTACTTTCTCATCATCCACGCCGCCGTCAGACTGAGCTAAACTGCCAGGTTGTTCTGATGTAACCCGTCGAAAGCGAATGG
>JAAIFI010000326.1:0-35134 GCA_011032875.1 Phlebia tremellosa
TGACTATAGTCATGGACCGTCGACAACAGCAACCTTACTCAGGGCGTCCGCCTGCATGTCGTCGAGACGCCTCGTGTCTACCTCATTTCACGCAATCAAGTGATTTATTCAGTGGAGTTGCATTCATACCGCTTTCCGGGCCCGTGAATGCTCTTTGTAGCCCAACAAGTGACCTCAGCGATTTGTTTTCGGTAGTTTGACCCTTAACATCTCCTCGCCGATCTATATCGCATCTGCTCGCGAGTGGGAAGATACATCTCATCCGGCCTCTGTACATAGACATGCCTACAACTAGGCCACTCCAGAAGTCACTTGGTGCGCGTATCGCTGGAGCTGTTGGGAACACACAGTTCGCGCTTTGTTTCCATGGACTGCTGTCAAGCGTTGGAGATGATTGGACCGCGTTTCCTGCGGAAAATCCGGTGTCGTGGACATGTGTACACCTCACCATGATGCATGCTGCAAAGAGGCATCTTTGGCTTATCATTTAGGTGTGAAAGATACGTGAATCCGGTGTCGCTCACAGCCCTACACGCGTTTCGCAGATTCTTTTACCGCTTTAACCATCCAGTGAGTCATGCCCGTGGCCATTTCCCTCGTGTTGACCCATTGTCCCTCACATCTCATCAGGCCACAAGTTGCTGATACGTCGCTGCTATCGGTATGACAGTTCCCCTACCCATCTATTGTCCCCACCGCAGAGGTGCGTTTTATTTTGCCATATTCACCGAGTTTCATGCCGTAACTAATATTTCAATGTGCCGTTGCGGGTCCTGTGGCATTACTATCCGCTCTCAATTGCCGGCATTAGATTGCTCTCCGTTCCCAGTTCCTGATCCCAGCTTCGATAATTCAATCAAGCTCTCGTCTCTCTTCTTCCACAGAGGAGGTTTCTTTGATACTTCCATTTTGGGAAGGACAATGCGAGACGCGATGTATCTTTCCGGCTGTTAGTATGTTCTCTCTTTGGCTTCTTAGCTGTCATTTCATGGCTCGCAATGCCCGTGGGTTTGTACAAGCTCCGAGAACCACCCCCGCGACCTCGTCAACCTTCAAACGCCATCTTATATAAGAACGAACCTTGTCAAGCGATACTCTCACTAATGACCCCTTGACGACTCTCGTACGCGACTGCTTCCCTACTTTGCCGTCTCCATGAACCTAACATTTGGATCTAGATGGCATCGGACCCGTCCGCGTACCCTATATCACACATATTCAGCGGCGCCGCTTCCCAGGCCCCGAAGAACATATCACCTGCGCAGGCTATTGCGGAAGCTTGGCAGAGGGAGTCTGAAGAAAGCAAAAGACAGTGGAAGACGGCAGACGCACGCCGGAGGGAGCTGTACAACGTCCCACATTCGTGGTCGTCAATGACAAGCAGAAGGGTCGTACCCAAGATGTAAGAGTATTTGGAGTTTGCTGGAGGGATTTTTATCGGTTCTGGCGATGTTTTTTGTACCGCCGGGAGGTGTTTCTTATTTCGTTCATTCGTTCATGCTCGTCTCGCTATTTACTTCACGACGTCCGCCAGGTTACAGTAGAGTCCGCCCTCGACGTACTGTACAAGCGCCTATACAATGAGGCCACATCCATCTTATCTTATCTTGGCGCTATTTGCTATCTTATCTACCACTTTCGTTCGAACCTTCAAACTTAGATAAGTTTAGCGCCATAAACTCAAACTTGACTCGTTTTATGAACTCGGAAAGAATTTCTTGTGAAAAAGATCGTGACTCCGGCGTGCCGCTTTACTTCCACTCGCTATACTGACGGAACTCCCCTGGTCATACGTCAAGCGTGAACAATGTCAAAAACAGCACAAGATCTCGTCGCGGGAACGGCAGGCGGTGTTGCACAGGTGAAGTCCAACATAGGACGGGATTCTAGGAGACACCGTTGAGTTGGTTCACGCGCAGGTGTTGGTGGGACAGCCTTTCGATATCGTCAAAGTGGTGCGTATACAGACCGTCTTACATGGTAGTCTGCTCATGACAACATATTGCCTCGTGTAGCGAATGCAAACCGCATCAAAAGGCACCTATAAGGGCATGCTCCATTGTGCAGGAGGTATCCTGAAGAATGAAGGACCGTTAGCATTTTACAAGGTGCGCTTGATAATGTCGAGAGTGCGCCTCATGCTTCGGTGTTTGCCTCGTGTTCGCCAGCATGTGCGCCACAAGTGCGGTGGGGTGCTAACAGCTGTTGCAGGGAACTTTGACCCCGCTCCTAGGTATCGGTGTCTGCGTCTCCATTCAGTTTGGCGCAATGGAGTATTCAAAACGATTCTTCGCATCTCGGAATAATGCGAACGGCATTGGAGGACCTGGCGGCATAATGCTGACTGGTCCACAACTTGTTGCCTCCGGCGTATTTGCTGGTCTGGCAAACGGAGTTGTGTCAGGTCCTGTTGAACACATCCGTATCCGTGAGTTATCCATAGGTTTATCATTCAACATATGATTTTTCAACTTTGATTCAGGTCTGCAGACACAGTCTGACAAAAACAGGTTATACGCGGGTCCGTGGGACGCCATAAAAAAGATATACTCCGTGAAAGGCATTGCAGGTATCTACAAGGGACAGGCAGTCACTCTTTTGCGCGAGGCGTCGGGGTACGGTATCTACTTCTGGGCATACGAAAAGCTCGTGCAGCGTGAGATGAAAAAGAAGGGAATCAGACGTGACGACATAAATCCGTTGAACGCCGTACTATATGGTGCCGCCGCCGGATACGCCGTAAGTCGCCTCCCAGTTGTTATTCAATTTGCGAACTCAACTCCGTGATAGCTATGGGCCATTATATACCCAATAGACATGATCAAGTCCCGCATGCAGACGGATGGGTTCACGCCTGCGGATCAAAAATACAAGTCCACGCTACATTGCGTGCGTACTGTTTGGAAAACAGAGGGTGCTGGCGCGTTCATCCGCGGCTTGGGGCCGACGCTGATTCGGTGAGGCACAATGTCGGTTCATGGTGTGCAAACACTGATGTTTTCGACTACAGTTCACCCTTCGCTAACGGAGCGACTTTCCTGGGCTTTGAGCTAGCAAATCGGTTCATGAACTCTTTGTTCCGTGAAGACAGAGAACTCTATCCGTAAACTCACGTAGATGCTTTGCTACTTAACGGCAAGTACTAATTCTCTGACGTTGGATTTACGGATGTTTAAATATCTAGACGAACGCTTCGAGGTGCTTATACCTGTTAATTCGAATACCTTAATATTCTTGTGTCAAGCTGAGTCTTCTATGTCATCATATTGAATGCCATGTTTCATGTCACAATGAGAATGAGCTACAGGGATATATGCTTGTACGAAGTCCCTATAACCGATTGTCCACAACACATACATCCACTAGATCGCTTTGGACCCCCTCCATTCTTAATTGTCGCAAGGCATCCATGCCCAATTGACGAACACATTACTGTGAAGCTTGCTGGGAAGCACTGGTATCACTCCTTGATGCGCCATCCCATTGGCTGAACATAGACGAGCTGTTCGTGGAGCCTGTGCTCTGAGAACCTCTGGACAGAACAGTGACCCGTCTTGACTCCGAGTCGCTCCTAAAACTCTCCGACCGTTCCACCACGGGCAATACAGTTGCTGGAACTTGATTGTCGTTCATTTGTCTCCGCGCCATGATCGAGTCCTGTACAGACGAAGACCTCGAACTTGCCGCAGGCTGTGCGACAGTGGACGAGATGTCTGCCGGATTATCTTCCCTACACGCTCCGTGGAAGACGTCGAAAGCTTTCAGTGCGCCCTCAGTCAAAGGCTGCAAGCTTATTGGATAAGGTGTAGGTCTGCGTCGCGGTTTCCTCGACAGGCCTGAGCCCGCCTGTTCGTGATCAGGTTCGTCACTAGTAGAGTGTGTGTTCAAAGTCGGCTCTCTGAATATTGACAGAGGCTCAGGTTCTTCTGTGACCACATCACTGTAATACGCGGTAATCACTGGGATTTCGACGCTGGGTGTGTCCGGAACATGGTTGATGGCTGCTAAGTCATATTGCGCAGATATGGCAGGTGCGGAACCGACGCGGTAGGCAGTATTGGCGTGGTCGTCAACGGTATTCGACAGGTTCTCACCTTCCGTGAGAGAGGCTGAGATTTCGCTTTCTGTTCCATGTTCATCAATAGAATCAGCACCACGCGAGGAACTCGTCTATGCAAGATATATGAATCAGCCCTGTCAATAGAGCAGCGCAAGCTTTGCTCTCATGGTGTACCTGCCGGATAGACTTGTAGAACGTTTTCACGTTGCATCTGTAGCGCCACGCCTTGACAAGCCTACTTCCAGGTGCGCTGACAGTCAAAATCTCTTGTCTCAACGTTGATAACCTGCAGGCATTGTGAGCAAGATTGCTACAAGTAGGATGCATAGAACCCACTCCTTGTATCGAGCAGACAGCGCTGAGGATACTTCATTGTCTCTCTCGTCATATTTCTCCATTTCAGCGGTAAGTTTACGCTCGTACTTGCCTGTCTGCCTGATCAGACTGTCGACGATACTTGAAGATGACCGGCTGAGGAGGGAGGCAGACCATAGTCTACTTGAGCGGTTCCTGCCCTTTACTTTGGTCACTGAAGATCGGCAATGAGATAGAAGTAGCGAGCTGGGAGTGTGGTGAGCTATCCAAAGCAATGTAGAGGAAGATGTGAACCAGCTTAAATGACTCTGTTATACAGACATCGAAGCTCAATAAGTAACTTTATAGGCTATTTCGCCGTTGCTAGACTCAACGGTTACGAGCTTTCCAGCACTTAAACACTGTCAAGCGCACCAAGCTGCAAAGTTGCGCCACACTTTCCAGCGTTGAACGCCAATTGTGTGCGCGCATCGGGTTATGAAGTGCATATCGGGTTCTATTGTGGTCCATGGTGTGATGTGTACGGCGGCAAACTATCTGAGCGATACATCAGATAACAGGACAAAAGAGTCGGTATACAATTAATGTAAAATCGCGCTCCGCGAACCACGGAAATAGAGCGATGAGAGTGTTCACGGTAGCCTATCCCAATGCTGGGTACGATCTTGCCCAATTTCTGAACGTAAACGTTATTGCGGTAGATATACAGGCATTATTGAAATGCCGCCTTGGTCAGAGAAACGCGGGGCTTGATACTTAAGCGCAAGGTCCCGTGCGCTCAAGACGTTGCTTGCGTGAGATGAGTGAAGCCGCTCTCGTTGATAGATAGCAGCCATGGAGATTACACTCCGTACACAGAGAGATGGGCGGTCCCGAGCAACGCGTCCGTGAACGTACAGCGTCGACGCACAAATTCTTGTATGAAGACCTCTCCATGGGGATGCCCGTAGTCGGTCATGATATCCGCAAAACATCTATGTGTTGATGGGTCGGCATCATCGACCGGCATGGAGAGTAGTAGGTCCTTCACAGCCGACACTGTATGTAATTGTCAGCTCAGCGTGACTCGAGAGGATCCACGGAGGTTACGTACCATCAATGGCAGGGCTGAGGAATTGGTGTAAGGATTGGTCCAGCCAATCCAGGAACTCAACCGATGCAGGACTATACTGTCCTTGCGGCTGAACTGGATGGACAGGGTAAAGTTCGGCAATAGGAAATACGATCCCTGTGCGATACATGAGTATTTTCCGATGCTTTGACCAATAGTTACTGACCGTCCTGAAAATGTTCTTCTTGACAAATGTCCATGTGTTCAAGGGAAACAGCTGGTGCATTTGCGTGTGGTGATGTCTCTGCGTAAACATCATCGAACGGGAGATCAACTTGAGCGTTCAGTGATGATTTGGAGTGTACTAGTCCATGTGTCTCATCAACGTACGGAAGGGGTGGTGGACTTGTACATAGTGGTGGATCAACAGAATGCGTGTTTAAGAAGACCGGGTAAGAAACGTCGTCTTCAGGGGTATGCAGGGAGGTAGAAGAGGAAGTGCTAGGGGAGGGGGGTTCTGCTAGCTGGCAGTTCGCGATGGCTTCCTGGAGACATGTGAGCAATCGTGTATCAAGAAGGATGCCGGGGATGATACGTACATGGACAGCCGCATTGAAGGTCTTCGCGCCAGCCTTGTAACTGTTCGCCTTCGAAACAAGTTCAATGCTAGGCGTGCGCGCATGATCGGTCAACGTGTCTCTTTGAGTGCTGAGACTGTATACGAATAGTGAATTCGTCAAAAATGTAACGTGCACATATCACGAGACGTACGCATCATGGTCTACTCGTAGTTGCAAGTACAGATGTTCCGGCAGATACCCTCTGGAGTTCTCGAGCTTACTGAAGGCTGTGCGTTTATACGAGTCCCCTCCATCAACCACATGGTCGAAAATACCCTTCCAGACTTGCTGCATGTGGGTCATATTGGGGCGGGTGTATTGCGCAGATGGCGGCGGATGGAATAGCGAACCAAGTGTCCACATATTTGGTTTTCTGGAGAGTGGGGCACGTCGGTTTGAGGGTGTAAGGGCGAGGCAAGGTCAACGAAGCAGAAGAGGAGAGTCTTATATACACCCCAAGCCTCATGTTATGCACGAGTGGGTGCCCGCAATGACAGCAGCTGTAGCGGTCGGGCGTCAAGTTTCGGATGGAAAAGAGCTCGCAGATCCAAACTGTCGTGCGCGTCTCAGCAACCTTGTCCTGTAGTGAAGCGTCGACAAGGAAAGCGCATTTTGCACGCAGCGTGGCTGGTGCCCGATGATGGCGACGGCAGTCGCATCAACGTAATGTTTCCCTCGAACGCCGGCAAATAGCCCCGGATGGTATCTTCAAAGAAACGGTGGCTTGATCATGTAGTGAGGCATGGTGAAGGTGGCGTCGTAGGTCACGGAAAGGGACTATGAATACAGATCGATCACTGACAGAACACAAGTACTTCCCTTTCCGGCTGCGCATCGTGTACAGCACTGGGCCCGGAGTGTACGGAAATCGATCTGAACTTCACAATTATGGCGGTTTCGCTGTAAAGTGGACTCAGCCCAGTATTGGTGTAGAATGAATGCCACTCACCAGCAATTACGGGACCGTGACTTGGTGATCAAGACGAGTATGTCACCTCTTCCATATGTCAGACACCCACGCAAGCGCAAGCCAGAGAACAAATGTATATCAATTGCAAAACCACTCCATACAGTCCTTGTTGAGTGCAAACGGTATCCATGTCGATGAACGTACATCACTCCCTCTTTAACCCCCCTGCGACACCTCCTGATAATGTGCTGGGCAGCTCTTCCGAACCGATAGCTGACAGTAGCGCAATAGAACCTCCGACAAGAAGGATCAATGCCACAACTGTGCCCGCGAGCAGTACGAAAGGCCTAAGATCACCCATGTTCAGTACATCTCTTTGCATATCATGGAGAAGATAACACACCCGCTGACATCCTTTCTCTCACAGGCCACACCTGCCCACTCCTCCTTCCGGCCCTGCTCATTCAGGCTGGCAGAGCACGCACATATGTAGCACGTACGTCCAGCCTTCGTCGCCCCAACGCACTCCCCATGCCCACTACACGAGTCAGTGGCATTGGTGCACGCGTCTTCACTCAGGAAGCAGGTGGAGCCAATTGGCTCTGCCGGATGTGCGATTGGGGGTGGGAAGGGTGACTGAGGAGGATCAGCCCGCTTTCTCGCCTCTTGCGAAGATGTAGAAAACGTGACCACGGCGAGGTTCAGGCCTTCCTTTGAAACTGCGCTGGCGAATATCGCTTGCAGGGTCTTGACCGCAGTTGTATACGCTTCGGAACTTGCGCCGTACTGTTGCGCAAGCTGCTTCAGACCGCTCAGTTCGAAGGCCCCGAAGGTGTCGTATCCAGGGTCAAGTGGTGTATGAGTAGACTGCCTGTCGAGGAAGTCGACCAGTGCTGAGGCGGTACTGAGAAACGCCTCATTGGCTTCTGTCGGCGCAGAGAAGATATCGAGTAGTCGAGCTCCTGATGAAGATGGAGTAGCTGAAGAGGACGACACAATGGTGTTATAGAGTTGTGGCGCGCGATGCAGGTATGTTCGGATGAGAGGAGTAAGAGAGTCCACTGATGGACTGGGAAGGTTGAAGGTAGGTCGAAGCGACTTGGGAAGAATGACTGCATAGGATAATGAATTAGTTGACCCATTTTGAATAGTAGAGATGACATATAGACACATGAACGTGATGAACTCTGCGTGATATTACACACTCACCTTTGGCATCCTCCTCGTTCATGCTAACGAGCAAACCATCTCGTGGGGCACTTCCGATGAGGCCCTCACTATCCGCTTGTAGCGCTCCATTCCAAGTACCATCGCCCTCTCCTATCCGCTCGAATCTCTCCAACCCTAGATGTCGTGCGAGTGCAAAGTTAGCGTGTCCAGCGTCGAGCTGCGCAGGTACTGGCGAGGGTGGTGTAGGATGCAAATATACGCTGATGGCGCATGAAGGCAGAACGTAGATTGAACCCAGACAGAGTAATAGTGCGCTGCGAAGGCTAGGTAGCCTCATGGTGCTTGAGTGCAGACACTGACTGCCGGAGTAAGTTCGAGTTGTTGGCAGGGCACGGTCGACAAGCGCGTGCTGCTCAGCGCGCACGTCGGGAGGTGTTTGGCTGTATTTGGCAGTTGTGGCGGGCACTTGACGTCAGGCGCTTAAGCTTTTCCTGCGTTTTGTGTGTAATATCATCGTCTGCGAACACGACCTCGATTTCAATGGACGTCTTAAGACATACACGTATCTTCGAGAGCGGGAACTGGGCATCGATTCATTATATGGGAGCTACGATAGCAAAAGCCAACTACTAAAGGTGCGGAAGTCTGCGGACTGGTATTCAAAGGTATAAGAGGCGACCATAGTGCATGTACACAACTCGAGTGGGGTATAAGATGGAACGAGGGGTTCTGAATGGTATATTGGTTAGTTCCTTTCTAACCATGACGTCCAAGGCCTCTTGCGCTCTTGCTAACAGTCTTGGCTTCGGCCTGCTTGGCCTTTGCATGACGCGCTCTACAAAAGACATGTAAGTGTTCCGTCAATCGTGCTGTCAGTGCTCGGCTTACTCTTCCAGAGCTTCTCTTTCCAGTATGCGAACATGCTCTCTGGCCTCCCTCACGGCTGCACGAGCTTGATTGAGCGCGCGGTCGGCCTCGATCTCAAACGCTTCAGCGTCGGCGACTTTCTGGCGGGCAGAGTGGATGCTGGGATCGTTCCTCAGATCGCCCAGTGAGTTCCGGTTGTGACCAGAATTACCAGACGAAGACGAGCGACGGCGAGAGAAGAAGCCTCTTCCCGAGCGGGAGTTGCCATTATAGTGGGTATCATAGGTGGGAGAGGGCGAACGATTGACGTTGTTGTCCCGTCTGGAGAAGATAGAGCGAGAGCGGGACGGGGAAGAAGCCTGAGGTGGTGGTGGCGGCGGCGGAGACGTTTGGTTGTTCCTGAAGAGTGGCATCTAAGTCCGAGGATAGTGAGTAAGGCATCCTCTTGTACAATGGTGAATGCGACGCACTCTGATTGTTAGTTGTTAAGACCGTAGAGCAGCTGAATGCGGGTGGCAGGTAAGCTATTGAGAGTTGATTCATCCACATCTGTTTGACCTCGCCTTTTTATGTCTCTCGACAGACACACGTCACTGGAGCATCTTGGAAACTCTGTAACCTCCTGTTCCCCGAGCGACAGGTTGTGGAGTAGTACTAACGGTGCCTTTCAGGCACTTTCCCTAGGAGACAAGGGCTAGTGCCACCGCTATGGAGCATCAACCGCTTGCTATTGACTCGCAGACGCGTCGAGTGGCGCCGACGCGTTGCACTCACGTGAAGTGGCAGATAATTAAGCAAACGCGGATTCCATCACAAGTGGGAGACAATCATGCTGCTCCCAGCGATCAAGAATTCGCCGAGGTTGTTGAAGTAACCGGCTCGTGCGACAGGTAAGCCGTTCCTCATTCCGGTGTTCTTCATACACCACAGGCTTATGCTGGATACGATAGGCCTACTATTCGCACGACGTAATTCAACCCATTCTACCCCTCCGGAGGCCTGAGAGGGCCTGTGCTGCATGTTGTCACATATGTGGCCGCACATGCATGGCTGGCCCTACGTTTCTATGCCAACAACTCAATGATGTGACCTAGCAACTGGCCGTCGGCGAGACGTTATAAATACGGCCTCACATATGTACAAACGTGCCCCGTCCACTTTCCCTCTTCTCCTTGTCAGATTACTTGCTGACCCTACAAACTGACAACAAGATGCCCGGAGCTCAAATCTATTTCCCAGCCACAGGCTGCACCTTAGACCTTGGGCCCGATACCCCATTGCCCCACGTGATACATATGGAGAAAATTGTCCACTCTTCATATCAGAAATCGGTAGATCAACTCTCCGTGGGGCCTGACTTAAACCGTCCGGATGGTTTGTGGATACACCGGGCTAAGCTGTTCTGGCCAGGCACAATGCCACAGAATCTCCCTGTCGCAGTCAAATGGGTTCACGGGTCGAAGAGACTACATCAACTCAGGAAGGAGGCAGAATGGTACAGCGCAATACACGCTCGACTACAGCCAATATGCGCAGAAGAAAATAGGCCCGTGGTTCCATACTATGGCATTTTCGAGGGGGAAATGCAAGGAGTGGTAATTGGCTGCCTAGTTCTTGGGTGGAGCGAACGACTTGTCTATCGAACTGAGCACGATAAAAAAGAGTACGTCTATTGATTATTCGCTCAGCTGTTTTTATGCGTAGACTAACAACGAATCCAAAGATTTGCAGAGCCAGCGTACGGAGCCGCACGGATGTTGCATGCCATCGGTATCTGCCATTTTGACTTGGGAGCCAGTGATTTCCGTAAATTCAGGCTATATTTCCCACCGAGCATGGATCGCAGAGTGTCAGGCCTCGGCAAGGATCGCAGAATGTGTATCATCGGGTTCAAGGATGCGGAATTCCACCAGTGTGCAGGTGATAGTATATGCCCCGAACTCCAGGAGCTCAGAGAGAATCTGCGTTCAGCAGGGCGGACGAATGTAAATTGATATGGCAGGGGTGATGACGATATTATCATTCCGAATGATCTCCAGACCTCGTCTACCATGTCCATCCGTAGTTGTATCTATCTATTATTTTGACTGACACTCTACCACTGTATCATGTGGTGGTCCGTGCGTGGGAAATAAAGGCGACATGGGTGTTTGCGGGGTTTGAATCGGAGTTGACCGTGTAGCTCTGTTTGCCCTGAATGCCCACCTTGTATAAAACCCTCACTCGCCTCTTCTTTCCCACCAGTGCTGGGCCCACCCCGCCTCCAAGAGAGTCGTCGTCGCCGCCCCGTGCTCGCTCAACGTCGAGAGCGTATACATCATGTCGAATAAAATAGTGGTGAGCTGCTCACCGACGTTGGTGTCTCGTAATTCGAGAGTATGTCGCTGAGTATTGTGTGTCTTTGTGTGCTCGTTGTCGTCTGGTCCATGTCAATGTCTTGGACGTCGTTGTGCAATCTGCTCCTATCCTTAAGCCAAGCATCTATCGCGCCGTTATCGACGATGTGATAGCAAACATAAAACCCGAGTTTGACGAGTACGGTGTCTCGGAGGATGTCCTTGCGGAACTTCAGCACGTAAGTGACGTTTCTCGTCTTTTCATCCGTACATACTCAGCTTTCTATCGCAGAAATGGGAGGCAAAAGTCATTGCATCCCATGTTGCTGAATTCGATCCTGCAAATCCTCAACAGGCACCGCAACAGCATCACCAAGCCCACCATCCGACTCATACTTCTGTGCCTCCCCATGCACACCATCCACCTCATCCCATGCACTACCCACCGCACCCTATGCATCAATATCATGCCTATCCTTATGCGACTGCTCCGCCGCCGCCGCCGCCGCCCGGTCCTCAGATAAAGTCAGAACCAGTCGNCATCAATATCATGCCTATCCTTATGCGACTGCTCCGCCGCCGCCGCCGCCGCCCGGTCCTCAGATAAAGTCAGAACCAGTCGATCCCCGTTATGTCCTAAATTCTCCTTATGCAATACCTTCATTGCCTGGCCCTCAACTACCTGGAGCACCTCCGCGACCAGGAGGCCAGGTCATGTCGTTTTCTGTCCCTCCTCCGGTCGCTCGATATGCTGTTCAACCACCGCCGCCCCAGGTCACTCCGGTACCCCCTCCTGCTTCACCTGCACCTCCACCCGTGAAACCCGGCACGCCCACGCCCGCAACCAATGGGCGTATACCTCAGGTCGACGGTCCCTCTACGTCTTATCACGTCTTGCCTCAAATTCCTCAGGTCGACGGCCCATCTTCGTCTTCTAGTTCTGGCTCGCCCACTCCACCCCCGCCTGCGGCATATGCTCCTCGTGGATCGGCTCACCCGAGTCTTCCTCAGCCTGTGCAGGCTAGACAGGACGAAGCGGAAGGAGACGAGGCGATCAACAGCGATCTGGACGACTCCGACTCAGAAACTGAGCGTGAGGATGCTGTAGGTACCAGTGCAGACGCAGACATCGTCTTCTGTACATATGATAAGGTCAGTATCGCTGCATAGTAGTTTCGGACAGGTATTGAACTCTCACGTTCAGGTCGCCCGGGTCAAGAATAAATGGAAATGCATCCTCAAGGATGGGATGATCCATGTCAACGGCAAGGATTATCTATTCGCGAAGTGTACAGGGTAAGAGACATATTCTGTGCGTATGTGGACCATTCTCATCTTCAACTGCAGCGAATTTGAGTGGTGATTTGCTCTCTCAATTTTCTTCGCTCTTCCACGGACATATACCGACTACCGATCCATCACTAATTTCCATCGTCACCACGGATTCGCCGCCAAGCATGTACATCAATGTTTTCATAGGTATTATAACGCTCATACTCTTTTTGCTTTGCCTACGCACATACACTCATCCATACACTCATCTCGGTGCCTCTGATGTCCAGGTCCATATGTAACATAAAACTATTTACAATATGCGCGAGAACCACTTGCACGTTACGCGTTGGCGTACAATATACAGGGTTTTCACGTCCCAAATGATAGATCTGCGATAGTTAGTTCTTTGGCTTTCGGTCGACAGTCTCGATATCTGTGAATTTTATATACACCAGTCAATCCGCGAGATGAGAGCGGTGCAAAATGTGGGTTGTAGGGTCTTGCCCGTCGTCCAGATGGATTTGAAGCTTGCCCCGCCGGATCGTCTCTGGCATTGTTTGGGCGATCCTTCTCATTAGGCCCTCCAGCTCCCTCTTAGCACGAGCGAACCCCGGTTTGTTGACCAGCCCGACCTCTATCGTCGCGGACTGTAGACGCGAGAACGACGACAGCAGGGTATCAAGCATCCGCCAATCGACATCCTGTATCAGTGATAACGATTGTTCCACCACTCGGACGTGCACACTGGATATGTGGGAGACAGAAGGGTCTGACCGGTTTCTGCTGTCGTCTTCGTAACCAAGCTTAAAGGCGACGTACGCCTGGCTCGGTACTGTCGTATCGTCCCGAGCTACCATGAACGCTGTAGTATGCTGTCAGTCTGCAGTCGTATATCATTGAATAAATCAGCACAGACCGTGGTCGAAGAACGATTCGGATGACGCTCCATGATGGTCGAATGTTTTCATTACAGAGGAGGCGGATGTCTCGGTGATCAGAAGTCGAGCAATGCTCTCCACGATCTGGGCATCCTCTTGCAACAATTCAAGCGGTGGTTGGATCGAGGTGATGGAGCCTCCGCCGCCGCGTTCTAGCGGTCGGTGGGGCATCCGGAGCAGAGAAAGAAAAATGGCGTCCTCAGTACAGCCTCGGACATGTAGCTCCTTCAGTGGACATGTGAGATACGGAATCCGGGGTGATCGACGACTCCACACCAGGCCTTCGGCGAACAACAGTTCCAGCCTGGATAACCGGCCCACGATATGCGCGATATCTTGGAAGGAGCGAAAGTAGAGGTTGATGAGAGAGAGCGTCCGGACGTTTTGGAACGTCGATAGAAGAGAGGGGAGTCGGTCAGATAGGGAAGCAGGGCGGCTGGCGTACACCTTGTGGATATCGGTATCTTCCTGACCCTTCAGAGTGAAGTTCTCCATGTCAGGCAGCCTGCCCCTCAGTGCGAGTAGGCCACCGTATGCCCAGCTCGGGAGTGTTTCGGTGAGTGACAAACGGCGGATGTGGAGCGGGGCCAATGGAGGAGCCATGAACTTGAGCAAGGTGTCGACGTCTGTCTGTGAATTCAACGAGACGTTGGAGAAAAGAAGTGGACGGCACCGTCGATTCCAGTAGCGACATGTGAGTCTGCACCGCCCGATGGCATTCTTGCATTCGGACTGGGAGGCGTATCTCGAATCGTTGCAGACAAAATCGAGTATATGGTCAATCAATTCGAAAGGGATGAGACCTGTGACTTCTTCCCCGGAGCCCCTTGACCGGGTGACGGCAGCAAGATGGCTCTCGATGTTATAGAGGAAGGGTGCTTGTCCGGAATTGATGCGTAACGCTGCGAGACCAGAGATGGATGCGGCCGGGTATAATCCAGAATCTACGGACTTTCCGACTTCTTGGAACGCAGGCCCTGTCGTGAATATGTATATCAGATATGTGCGACACCGGATCGCGAGACCGCATACCGAGAAGGACCCCATTCTTGGTGTAGAATGCTTGATTTATAACGAGGTCGATACCACAGCCTATGACATCGCCAACTTTGGCAGGCAAATTCAGCATCAATCTGATTGAACGGAATACCGACTTACCACAGAATCCTGGGCCGTAAGGGAACTCCTTGCCACCATAATATAGCTTTCCGCTCTGACCACTCCATCCCCAGGAAGCCCTTCTTGATCTTATCGGCGAACGGCCAAGCATGTGGTTGAGGTTTGCATTACCGGACATCCATCTATAGATATATAAGTCACTCGAGCATAAATCTAAGTCCATGTACCTTGGGGACGTACCCTATGTTGACATCTCTAGGATAGAATCAGTAAATGACGAAAAATTGATGAACGTAGTTGCAACGCACGCATCAGGAGCAAGGCGGAGAATCTCTACTTCAAAATAGAACGAGCGACACGTAGAAGGGATCGGAAAGTCTGTTCGCATAGCCGATGCCTTTATCTCTTCCCATGAATATCTATTTGTCAGAGAGGAGGGTATCGGTGCTAACGAATCCTTCAGTCAGCGATCTATGACAGCGATATTATCACACTCACTCAGGAGTTCTACCTGTCGCCCGCCATCAGATATCGTCAACGATGGGTGCGCGCTGTATTGACACCATCGATATGGGATTCTTGAGGGGTTCGCTTGTATGGCTGCTCGCTCAGACGCTATAGCCTGAAAAACTGAAGTTATTTCCGCCTTGAAAGGCTCTTGTCCAAAATTTGTGTAGAGATCCATCTTCGTCACGTTAGACACAACGATTGCTGGATAGAGACCGACGTCTGCGTCCAAGTCTTGTGCCATCATGCCTAGTCATATCATGTATCAGGAACGGGCGCTTGAGTCTACCCGTTCAGAATTGCTCACCTAGGAATAAACCATTCTTAGTGAAGAAATAACATCTGGAAACGAAGTCGTAGCCACAACCAATAGTATCGCCCGCTGGCGTGTATAGTAAGTCAGCAAACAGAAGGAACATCGCGATATCGAAGCTCACAGGTGAAAGAAGGTCCATAAGTACGTTCCATGTCGTTCATGTTGTGCGTGAAATTGCCTGAATGGCTGTGGTAAAAACTCGAATTAAAATCGGGTTCATACGTATATCTGTGAAAGACGTCATTGAGTATGCACAAAATTCAAGTACAAAAGATGCACACCCCAAGCAGATGTCTCTGCAACAATAGAAAAATGAGCTCGCGCAACGCGGAAAAGCGACCTAGTACGTACGAATATTCCTGCGAATCTTGCGGTTCCAATGATGTATCTTGTTGGATGACTTCCACGTCCACTTCGTAATAACAAATTCCAGATTCGCGAGATACAGAACGCTCAGTTCGAACTGCTGCCGTACAATTTGCTAGATGCAATCCAGAATTTCAGCACGAAGATGAGTTGTCAATTTCAGGACCACAGACCTTCGCAGTATATTTCTCGTCCATCGACCGACACTTCTAACAAACGGTGTCTGTAATTATTGCTCCACCGCATTTGACCCGAGGACAGGAAACTGTCTTGAAATGGTTGCCTGAGGTCATGGAAGGACTTGGCCACGTTCCCAACATCGCAGGATGGATTAGCTGTTAGAGGCATACTAAAGAGTGGAGACGACAGAAGAACACCAGTAATAGAAGTGCAGCCGGTCTTATAGCATGTTACTGGCGTCACGGGTCTCAGAACCTGACAGTGGGGTCATGTTCAAAGTCAGATGCTGCGATGCAGCATTTTGACCGGGCCCCGTCTACAGTGACTCGAGACTGTTAATTCGACCGCAGTTTGTATGTACGGTAGCCTGCAACTTGCGGCAGTAGTAAGTGTCCTTTCAAAACACTCGTGGAGAGATTTCACTCACTATTCGACATCCACGTTGTAAAGTTGTCGTATGAGATCATCGCGTACGCTAAATGGGCATGTGTCAGGCTGAATGTAACTTCAGCGGCGTCCGTATGCATTCGAACGCACGTCACGGAATGGAGATACAAGGGCAGTCTCGGCACCTCCTAGGCCACGCTAGATGTACAGTGCCCTGACGATTTTACCACAGTCGATTTGAGCACATCAGATTCATAGTCTTGAAGTCCCGTCAGCTAGATAGGTCGTAACAAAACATCTACATGTCGTTGCTTACTGGATTTCAATCCTTACGCTTACCTCCGTAGTGGTATTGAAACTCAGAAATCAAAAGTAAGTAATTGCATTGTGGTCGTCATGACCAGTTGACAGTGTGGCAAAGCGTAGTATTCGCTTGCATCAAAGGTGAATATAGTGTACATCAGAATACAACAAGTTGCATCGTTAGGCTTCGAATTATCAAGATGGCGGAATTCCAGATCTGGTGGAACGGAGCAAAAGTCCCCTCAAACAGCATCGATATAGGCACACGGCTCGAAGCCTACTTTCGAGCATCCTCGAAAGGATTCTCGACGTAGTCCAACTCGTCTTCGTCGTCCTCTCCGGCCTGCCGCGGTGGCGGCGATGCTGGCTGCGAGGACATGAGGTTCACAGGGCGTCGGGGCAGGAGACCGAGTTTGGCTAGTGTAATGCCGATATAATCAGTATCTGGGAGAGTAGAGAACTGACATGATGAGGATGTACCTGCGTTTATCGGGTTACCCGCAACCGTTGTCGGAGGACGTGGTACGTCTGCGGGAGGACTACTAGACACGGGTGGGCTAGTGCTAGCTGGGGGACCCGCTGCACTGCCGCCCGCGGGAGGGTTGTTCCCATACGAGATGGTTATATCGGCATCATCTGCATCTGCAACATGAACGCACAGTAGCCCTCAGCACCCATTCACCGAGAAGCGAGAAGGGGCAGAGAAAGACACAAGACTTACCAACATCATATCCTTTGACCTCTTGCGCGCCGCCATCCGCCGACTGGCGCGGCTGGCCCTTGTCCTTATGCCCGACTGGCGTCCATCCGTCTTCCTCATCGCTCCCGACTGTGTAGTATTGTGCGTACGCCTGGCTCGTCATATGCCTATCCACAGGCGCAGAATTCTTGGGTGCAGGCGCAGGCGCTGGATACGGGTCCGTTGAATAGTGTGACGGATATGATCCAGGCTGCTGAGCAGTGTTTATATTCGACGGCTGCGAAGAGGATGAAGAACCCCAGGACGGAGGTTGGGGCTGTTGCTGTTGCTGTTGCTGGTTTGGTCTTGCGAAAGTGTCAGTCAGATATAGGAGGAAGACCAGCGGGCGACAAACCTTGTTTGCTCGTACTCGTTAATCTTCGCTTTGACTTTCGATACTATTGAGCTGAATGTACGTTTACCACCTATAATTGATCTCAGACAATCAAAATACGGGAACGATGAGACCAAACGCGCGACCCACTTTCTGCGATCTGGTTGAAAGTCTCCTTGAGTTCTTGAACGCGTTCGCCTCCTTGCCCGCCTTCCTGCTGCTCTCCAGGTTGTCCAGGATGTCCCTATACACAAAGCGCGTTTCTTAATGACCCGAGCGATTATAACCATGATCAATACTGACCTGTCTTGTCTGGTAAGGCACGTCTCCTGAAGAGCGTCTCGGCCAATTCTGGCCTGACGGTCTCCATCTGTTCTGTTGCTCTTGCTGCTGTCGCTGATCTTCGAGCATCAGCTGCCTTGCCAACTGCTCGTCAAGATCCAATGACGGGTTCGCCTCGTTCGCTGCCGGAACCGCAGTATGTTGTGTAGAGACATACGTTGGGTCGCTCATGCCAAGCAGAACATCGACCGCAGCATCTTGCGAGCCGTTCACCGACTCCAGCACGGACTGCCTGTAAAATGAGATCGATTTCGGAGCACTGATGTCAAGCGGCGAGGAGCTTACAAAACTGCGTCGTCGAAATCGGGGAACATACTCTTCAGCACAGGGATAGCTGGGTCGGTATGTTCCTCCGGCTGCGCATTTCCCGTTGGGATGACATTTGCGCTCATCGATTGTGGATCGGGTTGGTGCTCGGTAGAAGGACGCGGTGGAAGATGCGGAGCGTCTGCAGATTGTTGAATGTCCAAGTTATGGGTGTCTTCACCACTCAGTAGATCACCAGTGGGGACGAAAGTAGGAGTGGTGGAAGAGTCGACCGCGTACGCAGCAGGCTGAGGTGCTTCCTGGGATTCGAAGGGCGGCTCGGATGCAGTAGCCGTGGTGTCGCGTACCTCTGCCGTGCCAGTGGCTTCCACAGTTGTTCCCGGAACGTGCACCGACTCGTGTGAGTCGCCTGTAACGTGCACATCACTCGAAGCGGTAGGTGATGACTGCGAATACTCAGGTGGATGAATATTGTCCGACATGGTTTGTAGCTAAGTCCGCAAGACGGTCGAACGTCCAACAGGTTCGCGTGTATGTTATTTGTGAAGCTCCAGAGGTTACCGTTAAGGATGATGATAGCCAGACACTATGGTGGTCGTTATTGAAGGGTGTTGCTGCGGTGGGCGGCGGTTTCGTGACTGTAACATTAGCGCCTATGGCCACTTGTGCAATCTCCATGCGCGCTTGTGTTACAGAGAATAATCTCTTTAGGAGCCGCTGGCGCAGCTCAGACCCTGTACCAACAAGCGCCATATTCGTCGTGATCCGCATTACAAGTCCGATTAACGCTCGTCGCCCCGTGCGGATGAGGATAGGGATAGGAGTAGGTACTTAAAGCTGAGGGCATGAGCGTAGTACGCGTACAGTTCCATTTTCTAACCATGTCTACATCCACTCAATCTTCGTACCCTGTGGAAGTTTGCAGTGAATTTCTATCGTATTGTCCAGTAAACGATATTTGGGGCTGGTGTCGCGCTTTTAAGCGCGGCCAAGAAATCGCTCAAGACGCCCTTCGCGAGCGTTACCGGGAAGTCGTCCGTCCCTTTGTCGACGATCCCGCCAGATTCAAGACGGTACTCCGAGTTAACGAGGCCGTAATATCGGGATCAGTGGCATTGCAGTTTGCCGGGGGTCGGTCGGAATGGAAGCCGCAGGACATGGATGTTTACGTGCCCTTCGGCAGTTTCTGGAACGTCGTGCAGTATTTGGTTGATCAGGAAGGATACATAGATCCTGGACCGCCTCCCGAAATTGCGGGCGACAATGGCGATGAAGTGGAAGAGGGTTATGGGAGTATGGAGGGAGTATTCCAGATGGTCTGTCTGCACAAAGGAGACAGGCGAGTTGACGTCCTTCAAAGCAAGTCGGAGTCAGCTTTGCATCCTATCAGTTTTTTCTGGGGTACGTTGGTCATGAACTACCTCGGAGCTGATTGTTTCGGGTGCGCCTATCCGGAACTAACTTTCAAACGGAAATGTTTGATTGCTCCGGTCGCTCGTGCTTATGGAGTGTACGCGAGTGAGAGAGTCGCTCGCTGCGTGGAGAAATACGAGGACAGGGAATACGACGTCGTATTCTCTCGGTAAGTGATTTGTGTCGTTAATACTATCGTACGTGGGCTGATTCGGCTTTAGGTACGGTCTGGACCGTAACGAGCGCAAGATGACTCGTATCGCGTTGAAACGTTCGTTCGAAGATCAGTACGCCTTCAGGTTGAACTTTTCCGGTTCAGGCTCTCGTAGGGTGACAGGTCGAGTCGTGGTCAGTTCACAGTATGAAAATTTTTGGCGGTTGGGAGGGGAATTGGGTCGTTTAAAGTATAACGGTACTAGTACTACGATTGATCGTCGTACGGGCGTTGTTCAAGCAGATCACGTATGACATTCGTCGTGTAGCGGGACATATAATTTATGTATACGAGTATCAGAAGTGTTTTAGTACAGAGGAGCAAGCTTTGTAAGAAATACGCGTGTAACTTATTCAATTGCAGCGACCGCGATCGGTGCCCAGCTCTGAGGGCCACGGGTCCGTAGAAACATATGGTTTCCTACAGGATGTGGTCGAAAGTATGTTAAGTCATCGACATTCGTAGTTGAAGACTTGTAGAATAAGGCTTCTTCGCCTTTCGCTTCAACTGCGGCTAACAATGAGTGGGGGATTATGCGATATTGTTGCCCTTACCTTGGCAGGCATCGAAGATCTGTAAAGCGGCGGTGACCGTAGATAGCTTGGGTACGGTCCAGCAGGGGGGTGTATGTTCAGGATCGGGAGCGTATTGTCGAATTGCGATGGAGTCGAGCAAGGGCAACGAACGCAGATACACACCAATGTTTAACCAGTCGATGGATAAGAAGTTGCGAATTCCATCGAGAGTAGTGGGATAGTCGAGACCGAGTTGTAAATCGACGCAACGTACGCTATCGGGTAGACACTCGATGAATTGCGAGAGTAGTCTGGCGTGCATTCCACGTGTTGCACCCAGCGGAGTTATCCACTGTGTCTCGCGGTTGACAGGAACGCTCATAGTGAACCGCCTGAGTTGCGTACAGTTGCAAAGGGGACCAAGTTTCCAATTGATCTGGTCACCACCTGAATAGCGATGGTTAAAGGGTAGTAGAGAGGTTATCGTTAACGACTTACACGCTTGAGCACTGCTCAGGTTTATGACAAGGAACTGTAAAGTGGTGTATGCATCGATGAGTAGGAGCGAGATCATGGGGGCGTGGGTGACGTCAACATGATTGCCGACGAGAGTGTTAATTCCTCGGAATTTCGTTGTATGGATAGGAAGAGAGTAGGTTGGTTCCGCAGAAAGACCGTGGTCTAGAAACAAGAAGTCCGTTCTGTATATGGAGTCATCGAGAAAGCGAGGTTCCTCGGGGTGGTCGATGTCCGTGACGGACACTCTGTCCCATCTCGGTACGAGATCGAGCAGGCCGAGAGGACTATCCTGAGCGTCGTCGTCGACGAGCATGGACGTAAGGGTAATAGCGTTTAGATGCTCGTTTAGTGGTTTATCAACGGCGATACTGGTTTTCCAGGTGAAGCCGGTGATATGAAGATGACGGAGATTAGGTAGGCGGTGGAGGAGAGCGTAAACTATTTGAAGGGATAAATCTGGAAGCGGCTGATTATAATGACCACGAAAATGGAAAATTCGTATGGTATCCGCGACGATCTTGTGTTCGGCGAAAAAAGATGCGCACTGGTCGACACCATGATGAGGTTCAAACGCAGTGAACGAGAAGGAACGAAAGAGGTAGGGACGCGCCGTAGTGACACATTCCTGGGATACAAGTGAGAAGCTTTTGAGATCGACATTTTCCAGATAAGACACAACACGGCGACGAATGGATGCGTTGACGTTAGGATTGTCGAAGTTGGGCGGAAACATCATAGATAGACAGTGTTGATGATACGAGATTCGATGAGCGAAATTTCGTGCGGGGTCCGTCAAGTAAGTAGGTCTCGGACGATTTAAATATCAATTGTGATATGTTTAGTGTAGTATCAGCCGGACGAAGTTCACTTGTGCGTAGAACATTCAGCTCACCGAATGAAGTCAACATAATTTGCGAAGGGTTGCAGTCATCTCGCAATTTAGTCCGTATAGAGTGCATCAGCAGGTATGACTGGTAATGCGACGAAGCCGGACTCGACCGCGCAAGGTGGTGTAGTAAGTGGGCATTGTCGGCGAGGATATGGAGATGTAGGAGATCGTTGTGTGACGTAGCAGTGAGGGGTAGCGTGGAGACGGAGTTTGCATGAATGGAAGCGCATCGGGTTTAACTTCGTATTCGAATACATCGAGCTCATTGACGACGCGCGCAGTCGCTCAGATAGATTGTAAGCGTCGTGTAGGGTGGATACGATGTATATTGCCGGGTTTAACGATTTATGGATAGATGAGCTAGCAGTCGATAGCTAGACGATGTAACGGGCTTTTGCGCCGATTAACTATGTATAGTTAGACAAGCGGAGGAAGATGTTGTATAATACGAGGAATATAACGATGTATGGATAGATGAAGATCGTATAGTCGACGAAAGGGGCGCGCAGCAGTGGGACAGACGATATTGCTTTAAGGCCGTACGGGCGGAAATCCTTCGCAATAATCGAAGCTAGTGTTATAGCAGGCGATCAGTTTCAATTAGGGTATGTTGTCTGTACACGATCGCACCAGGAATCCAGAGATTGGAAAGATGAGACAGGTTATGACGTATATGTTACGTGCAGTGTGGTAGCAGCGGACTACGCGGACGGCATGAGGACTTCACTAGGGTGTGCACTAGCTGCGGTCTCTACCGCAGGAGTTGCGTACGGGACAAAAATTATTTGTTCGGTAGTACGTGACTGAAGAAATTCACTATGCACGTCGTACCCTGATAATCGACGTAGCTATGATTCTCGGAGGCTGGTTTTCGATTGCCGCGAGGAGCTTGAGATGGATCAGTAGTAAGTCACCATCGCGTAACTGATCGATGGTAATGAGTTTTTCGGTAGAGGATCCGTCATTTGTTGCGATTCGGTCGAAGATAGGGTAAAGTGCAGCATCGGTATGATGGATGACTGGACAGGTAAATCGGACAGGCTGACCCGCCTGAACTGGACCGGGTTATAGTTAGTAGGAGAGTGGTGTGTTTCGGTCGAGGGCGGAACTTACTGGCTTCTTCGATGTGTTGCTCAGAGAGTGACAGCGCGCGCCAGGAATTTAATCCACGTGCGACGGTGACACAGAGGTGTGCAGGGCGAGAGGGCGGTACAGTATCATCCCAGGAGCTTCCAGTATTGATAAAACGACCAATGGGTGAAAATGTCGGAGGAGAATAGTGATTATGACGACGCAAGGAGTGATGGGCATCGCTTAGAGTTTGTCGTATATTTGTATGACCGATAAGCAGGAAGAAGCGCCACATAGCAGCAGTCCTGATGTCGGTAGACTGAGCATCAGTACTGGCTAAAGCAAGCTGAATTTGGTTTTGTAGAGTCTTATGACAGAGTCAGTGGTATATTCGAGAGGTGGTAAATGAACGTACCGTGGTGGGGGGAGGAGTAGGAGACGGCATAACTCGGGCAAATTTGTACGCGGCAGCGAATAGGGTTTATATATCGGCGTCACAGTCAGCTCGCTGGCGTGTGGCGGAAAGAACATTAGGAGTAGTCGATACTATAAAGGCGTCAATGTCACGAATGTTTATACTATGTCTATACTCACAGATGCGTACGTTATAAGTTTTAAACGCAGCTTCTACTACGTTATATAATTGACGTGTCCAGTGGGCGGGCGACTTTAAGGTGGCTGCTCGGAATAATCGCATCGTAACGGAACGTAGACGTGGTAAGTTACGAATTTGATGGCCGACGGACGTCCAATCGACGCGACGGAGATCTTGTAACTTGCCCTGTTCGCGATAGTCGCACGTATACAGATCGACGTCGATGGATAGGATGCAGTTCGGCAGAGAACGTATGATGTGTAGTAATAGTCGTGCGCGCTGGCCGCGGACTCCTAACGGGTCTGAATCGTCTTGATCGAGACCACCGTCTAAGGAGTACGTCAAATATAGGTACTGTAGATTTGTACACTCGGTAAGGCGGTGTAATGACCAGCGCGCGAGAGTTCCGACTATCTCACAAAAAGGTGAGACAAGTAAATAAGAACTAGACAGGTACGCACCTTCTTCGTCCAAGAGAAAATCAAGGTGGAGAGTCTCTAAGGTGCTCGTCAATGAAGCGATTATATGGTCTATTGCGGACGAAGCGGGCGCAGTAAGGTTGTTCAATGACGCAGACCGAACGCATAGCATCGTCGGCAGATGATGTAAGAAGCGTACGATGTCCGAGGGGTACATGGGCAATGAGATAGACAGAGAGATTGCTCGTGTCGAATGCGTAGGATGTATGAGCTGACCTTCACGCCAGCGAATATCGTGCAAGACTAGCTCCGTCCATTGTGGCGTGTAAGCTAGCATTGACAACGGATCTCCATCACTTTCAACACATTGTATAAGCTCCAGTCGCAATTTATGCAAGTGTTCGTGCTGGAGATGGCTTGCATGATCACTGATCCAAGTGACTCCTTGAATCACTAATTCCTCTAACAGCGGCATTTCTTGTAGTAAGCGCGTGACGTTCGCACCAGAAAGGGTAGGTAGAGAAGGTAGTACAAACGATCCAGGAAGCTGGACAGATTGCCCGACTAGATGTAATTCGCGTACATGGCGGCCTAGTCCCGGCGAAGTTTCGAAGTGAGTGAGTGAACGGTCGAACTGAGTGGAAGTGTCGCGGCCGTGGACATGTACTGTCTCGAATATACGACCTTGCGCATGGAAGCGCCAGTTCTTAGCTACGAGAGAGCATGCGCATAAAGTCCCGTAATCGTCGGGACATGAAAGAAAGGCGAGCACTGCTGGGATGAGATCTGTGCAGAAAGAGGGAGTCGTCATGGCGAGAAATGACGAAGTAAAAGGTCTGCTTACTGTATATAAAACGTCGCTCTGAATGAACTGATAAGTTAGAGTAGTCTTTTAGTCGAAGATCCGCGTGACCGTAGGATATTTGCAGAGTGCATGAGCAAGGAGGTTGGATTCGGTGCTTCAGTGCTTGCAGACGGAATACGAAATACTGTTACATAAGCATACGCTAAGCGGAATTTCAATTTAGTCGGCTTCGCGGTTATTTGCAATGGCTGAGCCGATAGTACTTGTTGCAGACAAACTCGTGACGTATCGATTTAACAGTGGTGTAACGGGATACGAGCCAGTGCAGCGATCGTAACTTCATGTCGTCGTTACCTGAGCACCTCTTGCCACTCGAGCTTTTTTCTAGATGTCTCGCGTATTGCTCTGTGCAAGATATATGGACCTTTGCGCAGGCAGGTCACGTCGGACAGAAGATTGCATTAGAAGCTCTGCAAGAGAGATATGCACGTGTAATCACTCCGTTTGTTAACCCGGCGTCCTTCAGGTACGTACAGTTAATTATGATCAGTGGTGGTACTGATGAAGAGCGTGTATCCGTACGTAGGTTAATGCAGCAGGAGACTCGTGCAATAGTGTCCGGTTCGGTCGCTCTACAATTCTTACAGGGCGTTGGATCATGGCAGGCAAACGGCATGGACGTGTACGCTCCTTCGAGCAGTTTTGCAGACGTGATCCAGTTTTTTGTCGAACAACAGTCTTACGTCGAAGTGGAAGGTCGAAGCGGTGGTATATATCCACGTAACTTTAGTGACGCGGAGGAAGGTACTGTTACGAGCGAGGAGACAGGGAGAGACGGCGAGGCGGTGGCCCAGGATCAAGACCAGCAGCACGAGGAGCAGCACCTCGTCGAGAACGAACTTGAACACAATTTTCTGGATGATGTCGATAGCGACGATGACGACGACGATGAGCAATACGAGGACGAGGATGAGAACGAGGGTGAGCACGAGGACCAAGAGGATCAACAAGTAGACGGGAACGATGAAGACGAAGAAAACGAAGAGGAAAAGAAGATGCTGGGAGTATCATCCGTCATCTGGTTGCAACGAGGTGATGTTCGCGTGAACGTCATTTCTAGTGAAACAGATAGTGCGCTCCACCCAGTAGGCCTTCTATGGGGTACGGCCGTCATGAATTATCTGGGAGCAAACACATTCGGTTGCGCCTATCCTTCGCTCACTTTCAACTACCGCTGTTTAGTGGTCCCTCGTTGTCGCTTGGAAGGTGCAGCAACTTGTACCTGGATCGAGGAGGCGATACACAAGTATCGGCAACGGCGATACCAGGTATTTATGTCTGGTTACGGTTTCAACGCTTTTGACCGTTTAGTTACTTGGGTCGACACGGAGAGATCTTTTAACGATCAATATTCCTTCACACTGAAATTCTCACGTGCAGTGCACGGAAATGCCCTAGGCGATCCTGACTGGGATGTGCATTGGCAGCTAGGCGGGCGCGTTGGACCATTGAACTATGTCGAACGATGCACTACAGTGCATAGAATGTAATGTTATCTATAGGGGGAGCGAATTGAATCGAGTTCGTTACGCGCAAAAGTAATTCAGTACTTAAGAGGGCACGATAGGAAAAAATACAGGATAATAGTCATGCGGAGACGAATGCGTATAGAACGGAATCGAACAATGAGTAACATTCGTGTCGGTAAATAGAGTAGGCCACAGGTCGATCGTCTTGACGAATACAACTTCATCGCGGCCTTTTCTCACTGTGCGGAGCATGCATAACAGTTAAGTTTATCCGTACGTCTCGGTGAGTATGACAACATTACTTACGGTAACAGCTAGGATAAATCCGCAAGTATCGGTTGAGCACTTTCAACATATATCTCGATAACTTGAGTGTGCTGTCGGTCGAGGCGTTACGAAGGCGCACGACAACGCATTGTAGCGCAGAGCGGGAAAGCAGTGATATTCCGAGGAATTTCCAATGCACGCACATAAAGTTTTGGAGGACGGTCGCAGGGGGGCCGGGCGTAATCTCGAGCTGAAGTTCGAAGCATCGACAGGAAGACGGAAGGTAGATGGCGAATTCCATGACCAAACGGCCGTGAATGCTAGGCCAAGGAATCTCGCTGTCTTTCCAAATGGTCTGTATGTCGAGGGGGACTATCAAAATGCACGTAGTAAGAGCGACGCAATCACGGAGCGCGCTCAGGGACCAATCCTTCATCGTCCCACCTGTCAAGGATGGATTCATCGTTGAGTTCGTGAACAACGTAAAACTAGAAAGAACGCGACGTACAGGACTGGACGTAGTTTAGATCAACGACCAGATACTGAAGGCTACTACGGGAGCCTTTCAGTAGCTGGTGAATGCAACGCGCATGGACAAAGTCAACGCCGGTGGCGACCATAGTGTCGAGACCTGTAATTACGCATGAATTCCTTGGTAAAGACTGCGCAGGTTCTGCCCATTCATCGTGTGCGAGGAACAGTTGCTTCGCGCGGTAATTTGAATCGTAGGCTAGATCAGGATCGCCGCGAAGATGGTCGATATCCGTAATATGGATACTATCCCATACAGCGCATAAATCCAATAGTTGTAGGGGACTGGAGTGTGTCGTGTATACTAGCAGTGAGGTAAGGGTAATGGTACGGAGGGAGGGAGTCGATGGTTTCTCGATGTTGGCGCCTACAGTCCACCTAAAACCCATGATCTGAAGGTCGACAATATTGGGCATCGACTTGAGCAGTTTATAAACGTCGGCAAGGGTGAGCGGTGGAAATCGAACGTGCAGATGGCCTTGAAGGTAAAAATAGCGAATATATCGTGAAAGATCGTTGTGTGTGCGTAGAAACGATGCACATTCTGATATGGTGCGGTGCGAACCGTAGACGCAGAATTTGAATGTTCTAAAATTGAGGGGTCGAACGATAGATGCGCATTCGCGGCTTACGAGTGCGAGCGTCCTCACGTCTTCACGATCGAGCATAGTCGCGATGTTGTAGAAGACGGTATGGTCTGTATTTCTCTGGGGAATACAGAGCCTCAACATATTGTTAAGCGTACGATGATGTAGGAGTTATCGAGGTTGTTGGGCGTGGGTAAACCAGCGCGTCGCAAGAAGACTAGACAGGACGGAATCCGCAGTTTAAAAGGAGGCGCGCTTTATGGTAAGCGTCGATCATGTTGCGATCGGCGGTAAACGATAATTCTGCGTCATTCCTGAGTAGCCCGCCCACTTGGTAAGGTCTACAGTTAAAAGGGGCAACAGCACGACACAGAGAAAAATTCAAGGAACCCACCATGCCAGCATTACCAGTTGAACTTCTCGATATGGTCCTAGACCTCGCGCTGAACTTTGATAACCAATCCTCCACGCACTATGCTTGTTCCTTAGTTTGTCGTGGGTGGAGGAACCGCTCTCAGGGTCGTATCTACCGAGAGCTTGCGGTATATGGGGAACGCTATCCTTCAGAATTCACGGATAAATTACGATGGCTTACGACACATCCACGATTGAGTTCCTACGTCACTTCGTTAATGCTAAGGGGAAAATCTAATTGGAGGGTGTACGGACCAGCGACCGGAGTTGGCGGGGAATTGCGAGGGACTATAGTGGAACAATACCTGGAAGCGTTACCCGCACTGAAGAATGTCGACATAAGGGAGTGTAAATGGAGGGGGATTGACAATGTTCCTTCTGAACGGCACTACCCCTTGGAGACCATTCGAATCGCCCACGTCGAATGTATGGATTGGGAAGGCAACGTCGCACAAGTCCTGTCGTTTGCGAGTAACCTGAAGGGGTTGCATATGGAACATATCTTTTGGCAACACGATATGCCTAGGCCCAACGCCACGTTGGTACCCGTTACGTGCGAACTGTTGTCAATCAAGCAAGAGTCGCATCATATCCAAGCGAGAGCATGGGAGTCTTGCTTACCAGCAATTCGCGGTATCGTCCGTCTACATTTCGAGAACTATGCACCCGATCAAGTCGATATCTTGCGCCGTTTGCTAGAGGATAACGAAGGGTGCCTAGAAAAATTGTTCATCGTAGTGCAACCGACTGTTTCCGGTGGGTACGCTATATCGCCATCACGCGCTGTACTAACCTATCATCAATAGTTGGATGGCAGGAAGAGTGGCAAGAATTGAACCTGGACAAGTGCAGCGTTCTACGATGGCTTTGTGTCAAGCATTCATTAGACGAAAGACTTGATACATATAACGCCGATCCGCAAGGGATGGTGGGACAGAGAGCACGCGCGCTCACTACGTTCCTGCTCGCGTCGCCAGGAAGCTTGGAGACGATGATCTTGCGATTGACGCTAGGAGGGTTGTCAGACACGGATACGAGTAACGAGCTGAACAGGATAGGATGGAACGCCGTGTTGGCGCATTTGAGTAAGATGGAGGCATTGAAGGACGTATCAATGATGCTGGTGAGCGGCGTCGAATTCATCGCCTATAGTCCTACTTGGCCATGCGATCTTCGAGCAAAAATTCACCGCCAATTGTCGAATTTCAGTAGAACGAATAGTAAGTATACCAGTATTTCGATTCAGTTATTGACTGATAAATCTCTCCAGGAGATACTCCACGGCACGTCCGTCTTCACCGTACTTAGTCTGGTACGGTACATTAAATATGTACCACATGGGCGTATATGTATCACTACAATTAGGGATCAACAGGATTTTATACGACGCCCTGGGTGATGTATCCATACTGATTGGTGCTGATATTGTCACTCGTATGCCGCGCACTTCAATACGGTTCAGTATATGAATATCGTCCATCACAGCGCTCACTAGATAAATCATAAAAATATTTGTTTGGAAACATAGAAGACGAACGACGTCACTAATATACATCGAGAGCTAGATAAAAGCGAGAACTTTACTAGTTACTATTCAAAACCCCTCGAATTCAGAATCAGTCTCGACCCGCTGCATTGTTTCATCTTCCGACTCTTCCTCGTCCTCAATATTAGGCGTAGCTGCCCAGAGGCGAACAATACTGCACAACTTGAACGTCGTGGTCCACTTTGACCAGTCCGTAGCAGTCTTCGGGCGATACCTTCGGACTTGACACTCGAAGATCGCAAGATCGTTTTCGTAGAGAGATAGCTCCACGGGACGCTTCATCTTGCTCTTCGACGTAACGCGTTCGGTACCATCGTACAGTTGATCGAACCAGTATACCTGACGAAGCAATATATTAGTTAACGTTAAGCGATAACATAAGCCACTGTAGATGTAGACGAACATCTTTGCGTTTTTCCTTCGCCTTCCAAATAGTACATTTCTTGCCAGCCCAGAAAGTCTTCTTGCTAGTCACTACGTTTGTTCCGATAATTACTACCATGCTGAATGAGAAGAACGACAAACACGACGTACCAAAAGTAGGATTAGCTTTCTCGTACACTAGCGCACGAGCCACGATCTCGTCGATGTCTCGCAAAAACTTAAACTTCACGCTTGCACAGCGCGCTGGTTGAGATCCTTCGCCGTAGGAGAAAAACGTACTCATAACACGTGCGACGAAGGTGACAGTAAGAACTTTTCCTTGATAGCACAAGAAAGTTTCTTTGTATCCACCGAACGTAGTCGCCTTCGGATTGACCGTTGCTAGTGCGAAGCGGTGACGTAAAGTATCGGATACGCTGGCAGCGACCCGTACACGCCTGTCGATAGGTGAGATCGGGCACGAAAGCTGAACAAGCATGGACAACGTACTCTAGGACTTTGGCAGGAATCCAACCAGGATTATTGAAGGTCCACAAAGCTTCCGTGTTAGTAACCGATACACCGGTACTGGTTACGGGTCTACAGCAACATAGAACTATAGGTAAGTTATACAAGAAGAATCGTCGCGTGCCATTTACGTACTCCTTCCCTGAGCCGGTGCCCTTGGCCGTTTCCGCATTACGTTCGAGTTGACTGTACAGAGCAATGAGTATCATATGTTCGGGTAGTCATAGAACATACACACTTATCGTTTCCTCGACCGTCATTATCCTCTTGAGGCTTTCCCTTGCCCTTCCCCTCCTTGTTGAGTAACGTCGTAGCAGTTCTACAGACACAAAATGCATCGTGGTTCCACCGTTGAATCAAGCTGCTTCACTCACCCTACTTCTTTGGCATTGTCCGCATCATGGTTGGCACGTGAACCATCTTTTCCAACGGCGTCTTCACCACTACGTACAGCGCTCAGTGACGTGTACAGAAGCGACGAAAGTGAATTGCATCACTTACGATTTGTCGATTGTAACTTGATCCAATATACCAGAATTGTTGCGCACAGATTTAACGGTTGACGTAGTCGAAGACGAAGAACCCTCATCTTCCTCTGAGGAAAAAAGTGAGAAAACAATGGACAGTGATGTCGTGACGACAATAACTACCTTGATGTGAAAGACGACCACATTTAGCAGGACTTTCCCCGGTGCTCTCTACAGCTCGCTTTGAGCCACGAGTATCATCGTTCTTCGTCTTAGTCGATGGGGGCATATTGTCAGAAATGAGCCAAGGGAGGAAGTGACGAGGGAGGAAGGATATCGAGCGATAGGTCACGGGAGGACGGATATCGAGTGATAGGTCACTGATAAACACATGGTAATAGGGGTAATGACGCACTCGATAAAGTGACCGGCAAATTATACGCGATATGGTAAAATTCAGGTGCTCCACCATCGTTGAGGATGCCGACGCATCGGTCGTATCAAGCTCGATCTGTAGAACTGTAAGCAACAACGCAACGACGAATGAATTTATGGAGTGCTCACGGTAATTAACGGACACGGACATAAAAGGTATAAATGGCACGGATCCAACCATACGTTATATGGTTAAGTATGTGTAGACTCCACGATCGTTGAGCAGGCGCGCATATGTTTAATACAAACTAGTAATATCTGAATCTCAAATAGAAGATAGCGGTGACCGACGGAAGCGCAGCACTGCGTGCAAATAGGATTTGCGTATGTGAGTGAGCCGATACAGGACATTAAGACCAACCAAAAGGATGTGCTCACCGACAGAGAGTATTGGCAATCCACCAGTTTAGCGCATAGTGTCACTCACGGCGACCGTCGGGATCGGACGTGCGGAAGTATATGCGAGCACATAACGTCGACCTCAAGCTTGACATACCGAGCTTTAGTTATTGTGTAGACGATTACGAGTGCAATAGCGTACCTATGATGTACAGCTTCACAGCAGCTACAGTTTGTATCTGTACCCGTGACTGAACGAACAGGGGAGGAATGAGGTATAGATCGTCGGGCGTGAAGTAAGAGTGAACGAAGATATAACACTCGGGCACGCATAAATTCAACCGTCGACCGTTGTAGCATCTGCAGCAAAGAATGGCATATTTTATTCAAGGTGAGATTCACAGCGGATCAGAAAAATTAGTTGACCTCACGTAAATCAGGCGACAACGGCCCTGCGCGAGACAAGTGGCCTCAAAACATCGCCATACCTCATCAAGTCGATCCAGGAAGTGCATCGGTATCAACTATATCAACCACTTTGGAAGGTATTGCAGAAAAAACGGTCGTCGAAGCTCGTCGTACATGGACCAGTGATAAAACGCGGCGGATGGGTATCTTCGTCAACGACGGGGATGAGCAGCAGCCCGTGTTTGTCAAAGTGTACGGGTTCGTCAAGTCGTGCAACTTACGAGGAAACGGTGATTGGAAAGGGTGTGTGACTAATTAAATATATCAAAGTGCTCAACTGATATTCACGTTCCAAGCTCGGAGTATTCTGCATCACGAGCGATGCTGTGGCTTGAATTAGAGAGTAAAGGATGTATCGAGGCGTTCAATCCGCAACTGGTGTTTCTGCGAAATGCGAGACTCCATGCAGCTCAAGCTCTTGAAGGCGGCGAGGACAGTGAATTATACGAGACGCTTCTCCTCCGCCACGTCGTTTTTCGCAAGGTACGCGCATTGTTAGTTCAAGAATTGTCGGTAATTACGGATTTGCTATGTATAGACCAGCGAGGACGAAGTTAGCAAACCGCCGACATTTGCTCGCGGTGAAGATCCTACAGGTAAACTGAAGCACCTTGCGAAAGACTGGCGGTTGAACAAACGCCCTACTTTTCGCCGTTTGGACGATAAAGGGAATCCGGTGATCACGACGCCAGCGTCGTTCAACGTGGGAGATTTCGTTGAGGTTATCGCTAGCTTGGACGTCGTGTACAAGAATAAGCGGGGCAAAGGACCCAATGAAGTTGAAGTCCACCTAGCCATGTCAGAATTGACCCGCATATTCAGTGATCAGGAACTAAAGGTGAGTACTTAATCTCACATTAAGGCATAACTCACGACATACCTCAGGAAATGCAAATTCCTGCAGCTTTGACACTCCTTACGGCCCCTCAAACCGACCCGTCCACGAGCATGCTGACGGACAATGTTTAAGGTATCAAGTATGGTACTACTAGCAATTGATTGAGTCATAGATAGTTTTATGTACGATTAAAGTGGCGTAACGATGTAGGATAGTTGAAAACAACGAACGATGACGACCTGGAGGAAGCAAAGTCTGAGCGCTAAAAAGACGTCCATTTCGAGTGCCTTCAATTCTTACCAAGTAAGAGCGCTCGAACACCAAACTAGCGTGTACTGTCTGGAATTACGAACACTAAGATTCGCCACTACAATCTATATACGACGGCGATTGCGATGACGCGAAGATTCTGCGCGAGAGGCAGGGCTTATACGTCGTTTAGTCCCTGTGCATGAAAGCGGCAAGCCAGTATTTCGCACGGTATGTTGAATGCTAGGCTGGATAGTCTCAAACCACGCTAACTGAGCTTGAGTATCAGCGGGAATATCACTTGCAGTAATCGTAAGATGAAGACGATTAGAGACGTCAGAGTCGTTATTATCATCGAGACAAGGAAATCCATAGGTACGTTGCGTACGCTCACTGAGAAGACCGAGGCGCTTTAACTCGCTCTGCAATGCGTTATTAGGTGCGGTGGTTATCTTCCGTTTTAGAAATGGGCGGAGAATTACTACCCCAGATAAACTTCGAGCACGAGAGAGCATTACGTACGGAGCCTCCCCCCCTCGGCAGCTCTCTAGATCGACAATCACACGATCGAAGGTTTTACCTTGCGCTCTATGACAAGTGAAGGCATACGCGGGTTGTATCGCGACTTGTGTACGACTGAGTACTAATCTACGATTAGATCGACGACAGAGAATGGTCCAATCTTTATTTTCTTCTAAGACAGGCACTTCTTGTTGTGATAAACCAGGAATCACGTCGCCTTCACTGTCCGGTAAGTGCACAATGCAGGAAGTCAATTGACGCAGACCGAACCTATTAACCTTGTACCGTATCTTGCGTAATACACCGATACTGCCGTTCAACACTCCTCCGCAAACATCGTAATTTTTAGACACGATGACACGCATACCCAATACCAACGGAATACGTCCAAGTAATCCTTGCGTTTCTCCACTAGGTTTATCATACAAAGCCTCCCGTAAGCGTTCATCTACGAGCTCTCTACCTTTGTGACTGTCTGAACAATAATACCAGTGCATCTCTTGTCCTGTATAATCAGCGAACGCCTGCACGGCCTTCACGTTCAACGCGTCTTTCGCAGCATTGTCGAATACGACCACGGGAGCCTCTCGCCACGAACTATCTCGTTCGCTCGCAACCACCCGCGATAGCAATCGAGTGTTCAACAAAGCGTAGTCATCTTCGGTGCACTGTCCTGTGCGTAAACGATTTAATAATTCTACGAATCTTTCATTCTGTGGACCTTGTTGACGTACACTCTGCGATAGCATAACCACCGTGTCGATCGATAGCCACATAAGCTTTCCGAAGACAGTTCGACTACCCTTATGCTCATCTGTGCTACTCCTGGAACGAGAAGACATTGGTCCAAACAAACGTGATTCACTGACTGGAGGTAATTGAGCAAAATCTCCAGCAAAAATAACATTAACTTCTCCAAACGGACCATTTTTGCCTTTAGCAAGACACAACGCTTCGCCTACCCGAGTCAAGAGATGACAACCTATCATCGAAACTTCGTCAATAAATAAATAATCGACGCCCTCCCACATAGCAACTAGATCTTGGTGAGTCTTGGAACCTATCTTCGCAGCCGCAGCCTTCTGGTTGAGACAAAGAGCAGAATGTAATGTCATTCCTGAGATATTCCTCGCAGCGACGCCGGTGAACGAAGCTAAGCGAAACCGCTGACTCCAGGCGTCCTGATAACCCTTTTACAAAACAACCCCA